>CABHPR010150713.1:58004-90125 GCA_902168415.1 Peromyscus melanophrys | reverse complement strand
TTGTGTCCTTGAAGGCTTATCAGAAGTTAAGTTCTTAAATCATTTGGAGACACAAAATCACTTGCATTAAAACTTTAGAATCTAATTTAAAATAATAAAATGGCTTTTTAACTTTTTAAAAATATATTTAGAAATCAAGGTTGATATAATAAATCTAAATATATGAAGTATAATCCTAAGAAATCATGGAAGATTGTTTTTGAATAAATACTTACGGTCATAAATTAGTCCTAAGTGGTCATAAATACATGTAATCCTTGTTCTTGGTAGATAGGAGTAGAAGAATTAGGAGTCTAGGTTAATCCTTCAAAATATAGTGAGGTTGGAGCAAACCTGAGCTACATTAAATCCTTCTCCACTCTATCATTTGTTTATTTATCTCTGTGTACATAAATGTTTAAACACATGTACCATAGTACATGAGAACAAATTACAGAAATTGTAGTCAGTCCTTTCCTTCCATAATGTGCATCCTGTAGCTGGAATTCAGGTCAACCAGTTTAGCAGCAAATGTCCTTACCTTCTGTCTTAGTCATTGTTCTATTGCTATGAAGAGACACCATGATTGAGGAAACTCTTATAAAAGGAAGAACTGAATTGGGGCCTTGCTTACAGATTCAGAGGCTGAGTCCACAATCATCATGGCAAGAACCACATGGTTCTGGAGCTGCAGTCTACATCCTGATCCAAGGCTTTTGAAACCCAGTGATATACCTCCTCCAACCAGGCCACCCAATCTTTTTAGAGAGCTCCACCCCCCTGTTGTAAAAATTCAAATGGATGAGCCCATCAGAGGGTTATTCTTAAAAAAAAAAAAATGGGAGGGTCATTCTTATTCAAACCATGACACTTACTGGGCCTTCTTAGGAGCCCCTGTGATGTGTGTGGTGTGAGTGTGTGTGTACCTGCATGTATTTGTGTGAGTGCATACGTGTGTGTGTGTGAGTGTGTGTGGTGTGTGTCTGTGTGTTTCAGTAGATCCGGCAGCAGTCATCTTTGTCACTTGATGTCCAGAAACATCTTTTGACATTGAAGAAGAGATATGTATAGGTTCGTAGATATAAATGTTTTTTAAATTATATATTTACAGAATACTGGTCATTAGTGAAACATTGTTTATTCAAAAATAGAATAAATCTTTACAAAATTATGATAATCTTTCTGCTTATTTGATCTTTTAAACATAATGTTAGTCTTTCTTCTTTTGTTCTTATTGTTATTCATTGGTTGGTTTTCATATAATTTTTCTTCAGAGGGTATCTACTGCATTGAGGTTGAGACATAAATGTTTAGTACATTCCTGCTAGGCGTGATAGAAGAATACATGGAACATCAGTCACACTGTGGAGATGACAGAGCCTCAAGATCAGCTTCACTTAACTTCTTTATGAGGATACTGCTACCAACAGAGTCATGGATACCTGGGAGAATGCCTTCCTTCTCACTCCAGTCCTTACCAGCTAATATTCACTTATCAACACTACAGTTTTTAGCCAAATCAAGTGCATCGTCAATTTGCTGCAATTCCCTCTTAGAGTTTTTATCCATACAACATGGAGTACTAATCATTAGAACAACACATGCTTTAGCGGATGGCCATATAGTTTTTGTCAAAAATAAACTATTTTCATAAATTTTTGGTGACTGAAATCGCCTCTTGACTTCACAATAGTGGTGATAATCACTTTCATAATAAATTGTATTTAAATATTTTACTTTGTAAATTGATGTTATTATAAACCTAGACCATTGTACATCCATTTTTCCTTAGAACCACCTTTAATACTCATCGACAGAATAATGGATAAAGATAATAAAGCATATGACTAAAAAGAGGATTTCATTTAGTCCTGAAACAGAACGAAATTAGGTTGCTTTCTGGAAATATATAAAAAAAAATGATTGAGATCATCATATTAAGCAAAATAAATCAGACTCCAAAATAGGTATCAGAGAGAGTTTGTATATTTGTGGTTGGTTGGCTTTCTATGTAAAATCATTGTTGATTTATGTCTGATTGTATGCTTGTATGTCTCTCTCTGTTTGTGTATGTGTGTCATATAAAGGCAAAGAGATATACTTAGTCAATGGAGGTGATGTATGACTTCCTGAGGAAGCATGAACAAATGTGTGTTCATCCCATGTAGGACACAGATGACAGACCATAGACACAATTCTTCTCAAGTCTAACTGATCGTTAGAAGGGATTACCTGCCAGAGCTCAAGATTCAACTAGACTTGCTTTCCGGGTTGCCAAGGGGATCATTTCATTTACCTCAACTTTCTCAACTTAGGTTACAGTATGGCCTCCATTAATACCGACTTTTATGTAGGTTCCAGAACTCCTAGTTCAGGTCCTCATATGGAAGGAGAATAGGGACCAAACCAGCAGCAGTGGGCTTGGGGATTTAGCTCAGTGGTAGAGCGCTTGCCTAGCAAGCACAAGTCCCTGGGTTCGGTCCTCAGCTCCGAAAAAAAGAAAAAAAAAAAGGTAAATAAAATAAATTAAAAAAAAAAAAAACAGCAGCAGCAAGAGTAGCCCATGAAAGCTGCATGGCGGTGGAGCATGCCTTTAATCCCAGCACTTGGGAGGCAGAGCCAGAAGGTTCTCTGTGAGTTCGAGGCCAGCCTGGTCTACAGAGCGAGATCCAGGACAGGCACCAAAACCAAACAGAGAAACCCTGTCTTGAAAAAAAAAAAAAAAAAAAGAGTAGCATAACGATGGTAAAGAATTCTTGCAAGCTGTTCCTTCTAGAGATTCATACAACAAATGAAGCCTGCTAAAGAAAATCTTGCCATATAGATGCATGGAAGGGGCTAATTGAATATACTATGAAGAGTCACAAATGTTTTTGAGTCCATGCTCATCCTTCAGTTGACCACCTACACCCATTCTCAGGAGTACATTCCCTTTTCTAATAACTCTGAATTTCCCTTTCTAACCATGAGGTGAGTCTCAGATCCAATTCATGAATCCAATAAGAAAGAAACTGCCTTCTTCTGCAAGTAACTCTGGGGTACTTGGGTCAATAGCCTCCACACTCATGTACACACCTGAGAACACTCATCTCTATGTACTACATGTATGTTCAAACAAGTCATTTTTTAAGGCCCATAAAATTTTATTAATGATCACCCTCATCATAGAAATCCCTACAGGTCGTTTATCTTTATAGAAGTAGAGATGTTCAGTGTAGTAATGTCCAAAGCCCAGTCAAGAATGTTCAGCTTGGGAAAATATATAGGGTTAGATACCCTGTGTGTACAATTCTCAACATATATGATTGAACTCAATAAAGCCCATTTCTTAAAATTGTAAACTGTGCTTTGACTGTAAAAAAAAAAAGATATATACTTTATCCTTTTATCCACTAACTAATATGTGCATACTTTTGCTATCTTCTCCCAGCACACAGCAACAGCTGTCTGTTCTTGGGTGCATGATAGTCTACTTAGGACTAATTGTTTTCTGCACCTCCTGGTGAAGGTCTATAATTAGGCATTGCTGTTCAGCAGCTCAGCATATTATTTGAAGAGGAGACAAGCCTCTAGCAATGCTTCTGTGTACAACCTGTGAGGCTGTTGTAGCTCATCCTCTTCAGATCTCTGTACTGAATGTTAGTTAAACTGCCTACTAACATTTTCAAGTTATTTGTGAGCACTGCGCATCTGGTTTCCAAAAGTTTTTAATGGTAGCTTCTTAACAACGTTTCTCTATTTTGTGTATTTTGAAGTTTTTTAGTATTTATTTTTTTACATTCCAACCACTGTTTCCCCTCCCTTCTCTACTACAAGTCGCCCCTCCCTACCACATCCCCTGTGCCCCCTCCCTGTCCACTCCTCCTCCATTTCTCTCCAGAAAAGGGCAGACCTCTGGTGGATATCAACCAAACTTGGCATTCATCAAGTTGCAATAAGACTAGGCACATATCCTCATATATGGCTGGAGAAGGCAACTTGGCAGGAGGAAATGGGTCCCAAAAGCAGGCAGAAGAGTTAAAGACTGCCCCTGATTCCACTGTTAGGTGTCCCATAAGAAGACCAAGTTACACCACTGTAACATATATACAGTGGACCTTGGTCAGTCTCTTGCAGGTTTCCTGGTTGTCAATTCAGTCTCTGTGCACCCATATGAGGGCATAGGTGAGTTGATTCTGTGGGTTTCCTTGTGTTGTCCTTGAATCCCCTGGGTCCTACAATCCTTCCTCCAGCAGGATTCCAGAGCTCCAGGGGCCTAACTGTAGGTTTCTGCATCTATTTCCTTTGGTTGCTGGATGAAGCCTCTCTCATGACATGATGACAATTTGACTAGGCACCAAACTAAGAGTATAGCAAAATATCATTAGCAATCATCTCATTGACTTTTTTTTTGCCAGTCATGTTTGGTTCAAAGGCTAGACTCACAACCAAAAATACTGTCTGCATTTTTAACCAATATTTGGTTTTGTCGCCTTTCTCTTCCCTGCCTCTCTGTCTGTCTGTCTGTCTCTCCCCTCTCCTTGTCTATCTATCTCCATGCCTCTCTCTCTCTCTCTCTCTCTCTCTCTCTCTCTCTCTCTCTCTCTCTCTGACTGTTGACTATGAACAATATCCACCTAATAACCTGCATTTAAAATGTGAAAGGTTGGAGACCCAGCTCAATAGTGTAATATTTGGCTAGGCTCAATCTCATCACCACAAAATTATATTAATTTAGTTCACCTGCAAGTTTAGAGCCAGTATATATACAAGTGTACTATTGTGGGTTAGTTTTTGTGATGTTCACTAAATGAGAAGGTTGGGTATCCAAATTCATAACGCTCAGCAAGCCTTTCCCACAGAATTTTCTTTTCTATTTCTGCTGTAGACAAAATGAATACAAGACACTGAAATGTAAATTATTAGCTCATAAGTGTTATCCTGGTGAATTGTGTTTGGATTCAGAATCACCTGAGGGAGTTGTAAAAACATAGCATAGCACTCAGCCCAAGATCCAGAGATACTGATTTGTTGGTCTGAGATGCAGTTTGAGAACATTTCTGATGGGGTTTTCAGGAGCACAGGCTAAAAATCTAGACTGAAGAAGAGAGAACATGGTTTTTAAAAAATTTATTTTACCCCATGTAGCATTTATACAGTTACTTAAATCTATTGCATTTTATAGTAAGTTTGAAAAACTTGAAAGAATTGTCTCTTCAAGTTTTAATTTTTGTTTACTGTTTATGTCTTGCCCTGAAATCTCTTGCATGTCTTAATGAGATTTCACCTTTGTTTCTCTTATCATCTTCCACACTTGTTTTTTTGCCTTTTCTGTACAAAGAGCAACTACTTCTCAGTAATCAGTCCTTATAGCTTCTCCTCAGGTTCTTTTATCCCTGGTGATAGCAGCTCTTAGCTCACTCATGTTTAGTGGGTATATCTGACTAGTGTTTGTGATTATGGCAAAACTCTGTTCTCACCAATGTTCACAGGTAAAGTAACCCAAATAAAAAGAGTAATGCTATCCAAAATGTGGCAACAGGGTAGCAATGTCACTCAGACACAGCCAGTCAGTGTAGGATGCAGATAGACAATATGCATGCCTAGGAAGATACAATCATAGAGTAATGATAAATGAACTGTTACAAGTGTAGATATATAGGCATCATCCTCCTGATCAGAATTCTCCATGGAACTTCTCTTTTCTCAGATAATAAATATAAATTCTCTTTAATGCCTTACAGGTCCATAGACTTTTTAGTCTCCACCATCTGCCCACACAGGTATCATTCCCCATACCTCTCTGTCTTTTATTTCTGTCGAAGTCCAGATGCTTCTTCCAGCTCCCACATTTTAATGTTGTAAAAAATTATGCTCACTGAGCTTTCAATCTACTTCTTTCCTTTGCTGAAATGTCAATGTTCCATCAGACCTAGGTTGACTATCTTACTTATTCTTTAAATCCAACCATTTCTAACCTCATTTTCTGATGCTCTATCTATAATGCTTATCACTCTTTAGTATACTACATTTCATTTCAGGTGAGTATCCAATTTTAACCAAGTATAATTAGGCAAAGACAAAGAACTTTGGTTTGTTGAACACATTGTACACAAAATATAGAAATAAACACAGACTTACTTAGAAAAATGTTCAGTGTATGCCCAATGAATTTAACAAAAGAAATTTGTAACTTGGATACTTTAAAACTATAACTTTAACTTTGATACTTTAAAATTGTATTACATTGTGGATTCTTTTAAAATCATACATGAATTTTCTTCATGTTGAATTTCCCAGTAGAAAATTGGTTTGAAATAAAAATTAGAAAGTTTTTATTTTGTACATTCTTTATTATAAATGTTAGTCTAAAACTATACATTTTTTTCTAAAATAAAGTTGATGTCATCAAAACTCTAACTTTTGTTTTAGTATCATTACCTGTTTCCTCTACTTCCTTAACCCAAACTCACTCCTCCATGCTCTATCACGTGTGTTTTTACATTTTTTTTAATTTTGAAGGATTATTCATCCACCTTTACCTTTGAGCCCATTTCTTCATTTACATTAAAATATCTCATAATCATTTGTCGTAGTTGAAATTCAACATGTATTTCTGAACTCATGTTTCTCCCAAGACATCATGTATAAATCCTTGAGAATAAGTTTTCTTTGTGATCACTTATTATTTACTGGATCTCCTTACAGCCCTTATAGCAATAGAGTTTCACAGTAGGTTTATAAAACTGCATATAGTTATGATCACTTGTTACCCCAGCACCTGGGAGTCTGAATCAATATGATCATGAGCTCAAGGTCACTTAGGCAATGTAGCAAGACCTTGTTTCAAAAAAGGTTATGCAATGTCTAGTTCTTGACTTTGTGTGGCTTTGTTAAATGCAGCCAAATATCAGTTAAATAATTAAAACACAACAAAATCTTTGAATAGTTTTTCAGGAAGCTGTTATTGAACATGGATATACTTGAATCCCATTGATTGGATTTGTAAATATTCAGTCATTATTGTAGTTGTCATTTTTAAATTAGCATTGATCTATTTTTTTTCTCACATTAAGAGAAGTAAGGCTTTTCATGGCTGAGAATTATCCATCTCTTCCATTATGTGTGATAGGGTTTAATTTGATTAAAACAAACCCATTGCTTATGCATTCTTCCTTGCTAGGAATTCCAAGCATGTTTGTTTTTATTTTCTTCAGTCTGAAAGCACCTTCAAAAATGATTCAAGGACTAAGCTTCTCTTTTAAGCAACAGTGATGCTGATTTCTATTTTCCACCCAACATCTTATTTCCAATTTCAGCGGGATTACTAAAACACTATCTATATAACGTGTTTGAAATATTATTTATTATTGAACAGTATTAAAATAATATTAAAAAGTATCAGATAACTTCTTTTAAGTGGTTATTATTTATTCTCAAAGGTGTATTCTTTTAACTGAGTAGAAGACATATTTATTTCTTATTTTGTCTTTATCACTTAAATAATATATTAAAACTATTATTCTATTACAATTAACTTGTAGTTATTTGATGCTCCCTTTTACATATATGTATGTATACACACATGCATATACACATATATACATATATATATATATATAGATATATGATTTACAAGTATTGTTTTGCGTAGTTTACTTTTTGACCTACTCAAAATTCATTACAAAGGCGTGAAGATTTATTTCTGAAATTTCTCTAATTTTTATAATTGCTATTTTAGCTCTAAATAGGGGACTCTTCTGGCTGTTCTGAATTAGGTTCTGATCATGATTTTGTGGACAGCGAAAACAGAAATTGTGTCCCTATTTTATGCGCAAGCCTTATGAAAAATAGATGAATAGAGATTAGAAGGAGCTGCTGAAGTTAATAAAAATGTGGGCAACTGTTCCTTGAAATGCGAGCGTAGCAAGTTGGCCTTTGCCGCTGTGTCCAGGGTCCATGTGGGATAGGAGGTGCAAAACACTTTTCTAGGCAAAGCAGTCCAATCTCTGGTTTTAACCCTTAATCTCCTGAAAGAAATATTGCTCTGAAGGAAGCTGCATATGCTATCAGTTATTTTGTGATATTTGCCTGAAATTCCTTCTCAAGAGCCTGATTATCAGTTCTGTTTGTTTATTATCAATCCTGTGTGTGTGTGTGTGTGTGTGTGTGTGTGTGTGTGTGTGTGTGTAATCTCTTTGTTATTTGTTTAATAGTCCATGAACGAGGAAAACATTTCAATGTTAAGTGTGGTCCATGGTATGAGTACCTTTTCTTGTGGTTCTCATTTTTTTTTAAATTTTTTTTTTTTTTCATTATGTAATGTGCATGGCTACTTTTCCTGCAGTTATTTTGTGAACCACATGCCTGTAGGGACTGTGTTGACATATAGAGAACATTTAGTCCCTTGAAATTGGTCTTTCAAAGGGCTGTGAACTGACGTCGGATGCTAGAATTGAACCTAGATCCCCTGGAAGAGTAACCAGTCCTTGTAACCACTGAGCCATCTCCTCAGCTTTAGGTTCCCGTTTTTTACTTCTATTATTGCTGGGGTTTACATCCAATCTATAATGGTCACGTAATTGCTCTATTTAATAGTGATGCAGCCTAGAAGGGAGTTCCCATCTCTGTGATGGATTTTTTTATTCCTGATTCTTACAGATTGATTATGATAGTTCAGTAATAGCTAATCCTTAGCATTAAAATAATACCGTCGATAAGTATTGTTTAAATCTGGATTTGTCTTGGAATGTCTTGTTCAATCCGTGTATGATGATTGAAAGTTAGGTCATTGGAGGTGTGGCCTTGAAGGGATAGCAAGACCCTGGTCTCATGCAGGTGTGATGGCTAGTGTTATCACCAGTAGCTGAAGGTTTCTTGGCCCCACCCAGGCCTGTGGTCAGGACAATTTCTCCCACCTGAGGTCCCGTAGACTCTCATAAAATTATCATTGAGAAGTTTATATTAATTACAAACTGTATGGCCTAGGCTTCAGTTTCTTGTTAGCTAGCTCTTTCATCTAAAATTAACCAATTTCTATAAATGTATATGTTGCCATGTGGCCGTGGCCTTACTCGTCTGCTGACAACTTGTTGCTCCTTGGGCTCATGTCTCTCCAGACTCTGCCTTTCTCTTTCCTGTCTCTCTCCTTGGATTTCCCGCCTGCCTCTACTCTGCCTTGCCACAGGCCAAAGGGGCTTATTTAAAAACTAATGGGAACAACATATATTCACAGTGTACATTAAAACATCCTTAGCTATCACCCTTACGGAATTCAGACCACCAGGGTGTTAGACCGCCAGTCATGCCTATGTGGATCGTCTTGATTGTGTTCATGTGAACTGATGTGTGAAAGCCCACCTTAAATGCAGGAAGTACCTGGGCTGTGTAACTGGAGAAAGCACGCTGAGCAAGAGCCAGCACACATCCACCAGTTGCTGTCTGTCCCTTTACTGAGGATACAATGTGACCACCCCTCTCCAGCTGCTGCTGCTGTGACTTCTCTCACAGTGATGGATTGTAACCTTTAACTGTGAGCTTGAATAAACCATTCTCTCCTGAAAAATAAATAAAAATAAAATAAAATAATACTGTCATATTTTATTTAGTTTCTTTTATATTCGATCACCTCTCTATTTTTGTCAGAGTACTATGTGTCCACCACTAGTCCCTCATTTCCACATGTTCAATTTCTATGGAAATTCTTTGTTTTTCTGTCTGTTGACAGCACTGCTCTCATGGTTTGTGCAAATCTCCTTTCTCATATTCTCTTGTCTACATTGTGCATAGTGAGTTGTGTTTGTGTTTCTCACACAGGGATAGTAACTTTCCTAGTTTTCAATGATCTTTGAGAGTTTCTCATTGTGTTTGTTGTCTTTTCACATACCATTGGATACACAAAGTAATCATACCCGAGGTCATTAGGTATCTACTTAGTGAATATCAGCACCTGCACCTGAAAAGTTTGGAAATCTTCAAGAACAATAATATTTTCAATTTGACTCTTCTTGAAGACATGTGAAATATGAAATTTCTACTTTCACTCATTTCCACATCCCACCTAATGTACTTTCTTCCTATAAATAGTGAAACCCATATTCTAGTTATCAACTTGTATCCAATGTATCTTTGAGATTAAATGAGAACTTGTTTATAATATCATGTTCCTAATATAATCCATATGGCTCCTAGTATTATATGTTAAATAATATTTTCAGGAAAATATTTGAGAAGAATTATAACTTCAACTATTTAAATTGTTCATATTATGAAAAAAGTAAAGATAAGACTTCTTAATGATCATACTTCCATAAGATAAAATTAAAATAATCATTTTAAAAACTAATGATATAAATAAAAATTATTTTACTTCCCATTTACTTGTTCTATCTCGAAGCTCTCATATGTACTAATGCTTCTAAGAAACTACAATGATAAAACATAATAAAATTTTCTACATATTGAATTTATAAGCCAAAGAAGTGGTTTAGGTAATCCGTTATTATATTGCTCATCCAAGATAGTAAAACAAGAAAGTTCTGCTCTCACACTCTGAAATGAGAAGGCCATAGCTGCATACAAACAGACCTTTTAAAATGAAACACAGCATTTTAATTGAATGGCCTGCTGAGCCAAAGAAAAATCAAGTCTCTTCCAGAATCAAATTCTGACTGTCATACACTTTAAGTAAAGCAAGCAAAATGCCACTCCATGATTCCACAGAGTGTTATGGCTCTCACAGGGCTTTGGAAAAGCTTTCAGCAAGGTTTTTTTATAATTGTATTTTCCCTCTAGGTTAAAAGAAATCTCTAATCAAAGTGCTTTTCTAATCTCTCAGGTACTTCCCTACCTGTGCTACATGGGAGACCACTGTGACTCAAAGGGGAGCCTTCTGTGTAAAATTCAAACTAATTTTAACAAAGTTCAATGAAGCAGTTTATTATTGAATTTCTTAAGTAATGAAACTGCCTTTTAAGAACTTTCCTAAAGAACACTTGGATTTTCATAAAATATTTTAACCTTTGTAACTACCACAATAAAATCTTTGCTGTATATATCAATGTTACATTTATACATATATTAAATAATCTATTGGGCATATATGCAATATATAGATCTAAGTCCTATAAACGTAACACACTCAGGAATAACTAGAGTCAATTTATAACTATGTTAAAATATATAATGTATAAAGAATGATATTAAATGTGTTTTTAAAATACTGAGGAGTGTAATTGGCACTTTTAAAGAGTGGATTCATGTCCTCCAATCCTGTTTAGAAAGTAAACCCTCTTTAGATCTTTGCACATCTATCCTTCCCCATAATACAGATCTCTATCTTAATGTCAACCATTAGGCTACAATGAATTTTGGAGTAAGAATTATGTTACTTTCCTTTATATCTAATATGTCTTATATGAATATATTGAGCCTTCTTATTATTTTTGAAATTAAACAAATGAAATTCATACACGTGCTCATCAGAGCAGAAGTGAAATTCATAGTATTATTATGACATTAATGTTCCTTAATATTTGGATTGCTTCATTATATTTGAAAATCCAAATCATATTTTAAATTTCTGTTAAGTAAATGCAAGTTTATTTATAAAGAGGTTTTGCAATATGAGCACATGCATGTTATAGGAAACACATAAAAGCTAATGCCTGAGCTGGTGGTTATCTCCCTCTAGGCAAATATAGTCTAGCATACTATATTTGCCTTATTCATCTTCTGAATGTTCACTTATTCATCTTCTGAAAAGAACAGTCAAAGATTCAATCTAAATTATAACTCAAGCTCAATTCATTTATTTAAATAAGATCTCTGGGTCCTATGGAGTGTTGTCCATATAGTGTTTACTAGTTAAAAGTTTACAAATATAAGTATATTAATATCCCTGTAAATACCCCTAACTAGTGAAGAATATAAAATAAAAGATGGTGGTGCGATTCCCATACTGAAAAAGGAAACTGAAAAATCTAAATAATGATTTGTTTGTTGTCATAGAAACATTATGGGTCAAGAATTGCAAAGGAAGGGGTGTTGACTTGATAAAGTTCCTATTTATTATTATTATTATTATTATTATTATTATTATTATTATTATGAAGAGATTTTCTATTCATTTTAAATACCAGCCACAGATTCCCCTCTCCTCCCTCCTCCCACCACCACACAGCCTCCCCTCCC
This sequence comes from Peromyscus melanophrys, assembly GCA_902168415.1. Taxonomy (NCBI): domain Eukaryota; kingdom Metazoa; phylum Chordata; class Mammalia; order Rodentia; family Cricetidae; genus Peromyscus; species Peromyscus melanophrys. Next base: position 77,975 of record CABHPR010150713.1, on the reverse strand, counting down.
AACTCACCCCCCTTTCTCACCTCCTCCCAGGCAAGTCCTCCCACGGGGAGTCAGGAGAGCCTGGTACATTCAGTTGAGGCAGGTCCAAGCCCTTCCTCCCTGCACCAAGGCTGTGTAAGGTATCCCACCATAGGCACTGGGCTCCAAAAAGCCTGCTCATGCACCAGGGACAGGTCCGGATCCCACTGCCTGCCTGGGGCACCCCAAACAGTTCAAGCTAAACAACTGTCTCACCTATCCAGAGGGCCTAGTCCAGTACCATTGGGGATCCTCAGCTATTGGTCCACAGTTCATGGGTTTCCACTTGTTTGGCTGTTCGTCTCTGTACATTTTCCCATCATAATCTCTATGTCCCTTGCTCATGGAATCCCTCCTCTCTCTCATCGATTGGAATCCTGGAGCTCAGCCTGGCATCTGGCCGTAGATCTCTGTATCTGCTTCCTTCAGTCACTGGATGAAGGCTCTATGATGTCATTTAAGGTATTCAGCCATCTGATCACCAGAATAGGCCAGTTCAGGCACCCTCTTGACTATTGCCAGTAGTCTAAGGTGGGGTCATCTTTGTGGATTCCTGGGAACTTTCCTAGCACTCTGTTTCTCCCTATTCCCATTATGTCTTCATTTATCATGGTATCTCTTTCCTTGCTCTCCCACTCTGTCTCTGTTCCAGCTTGCACCTCCCATTCCCCTATGTTCTCATCCTCCATCCCTTGCCCTCCATTACCCCACCCCCACCACCAGTTTGCTCATGTAGATCTCATCTATTTCTCCCTCACTGGGTGATCCATGTGTCCTTCCTAGATGCTACAATAGAATTTGCTGAAGGAGGTGGAGGCAGGAAGATAACAAGTTTGAGGCCAGCCTCAACTCCCATTATTTCTAAGAAAGAGACTTTAAAATTAAAAAATGATTTGACATATTTGCATTAATTTTATAGAAGTACTTCTACTATGAAATTATATGATTCTCCTGGAAGAAATTTCCAAGAAATGTTCATCAGTGAGGGCCTAGTAGCAACGCTACCACAGCACTTTTTCTGTTGGAAATTTTCCCAGCACTTTCTAAATAGTATTGATATTTCTGTTGCAAGCCCAAATGCACCCAAACATATATAGAAATAAACAAGTAAAATTTATTACCTGCTAAATATAAAATATATAAATGTAGTATATGCTATATTAAATATATCATATAGAGTAAATATACATATATAGTATATATGTATATACACACATATGTATATGCAAACACACACAAGATTTTATACATATAAGTGTGTGTGTGTGTGTGTATGTGTGTGTGTTGCTATCAACATATGGAGACTAACAGAGAAATCACACCATGTCAAATTGCTGAGACCAATGGACAATATGGTGCCCAATACCAATTTATATAACTATGTAAATGACATATCATAAATGGTATGTCAATTGACATGTCAACATGGATGAGGAAAATGTCACAAGCCTCAATTCAAAATAATGTCTTCTGAGACACAGATTATCAGTTTTTCCAGGGATATGTACTCTAATATGTTTTCTAATCACAAGTGGCCAATCCGACAGGTGCATACATATACAATCTGCAGAGTCCAGTTAATGTTTTATATATGGGCAACATACATGTGTATGTCTTTTTAAATATACACAATTTAATAAAAGATCATGAATTTGAGAGAGAGTAGAGAAAGGAGGAGTTAGAAGGGGGAAAGAAGAAGTACATAAAGTATGATATATGAGTACATACACTATGACTATATACATATATTTTGTATATATAGTACTCATTTGTGAAATTCTCCATAAACATTTAAAAAATGAAAAGGTGTATAATAAAAGAAAATTAAAAAAGAAGAAAATTGAAAAACAAACTTGAGAATATGAACCAGAAAATACTATATAGAAGAAATAAAGTCAATTAATCAAATGTTTAAATACATTAAGGACAAATAAGTAAATCATAAAATTTAACTTGAATCAAAGTGATATATTTACTAATTAATATATTTCATTATATGTACTTTCAGATTTGGGGATAGAAAGATCTTTAAAAAGATGATAAAACATATCCTATAAAAACATAATCTGGGGATGGGCAATGGATTGTAGGGGATAGGGGACGAGAACAAAAGGGAATGGGATGGTCAAGCTGGAAGAGGGATAGAATGGAAAAGCAATGAATGAGGGAGACATCATGGGGATAGAGAGAAACTGGGTACTAGGGAAGTTCCCAGGAATTCACAAGGATGATGCCAGCTTAGACTTCTAAAAATAGTGGAGAGGGTCCCTGAACTGAACTGGCTTACCCTAGTGATCAGATAGGTGAATACCCTAACTGTCATCACAGAGCTTTTCTCCAATGACTGATGGAGGCAGATGCAGAGCTCAACAGCCAAACACAAGGCAGAGCTCCAGGAGTTCAGTCAAAGAGAGAGAAGAGGGATTCTATGAGCAAGTGCGTCAAGATCATGATGGGGAAACATAAAGGGACAACCAAACCAAACTAGAGGGAACTCATGGAAGTTGGATATATGGCTGTGGGGCCTACATGACACTGGACTAGGCCCTTGGCATAGCAAGACAGTTGTGTAGCTTGATCTGCTGGTGGGGGGCAGGGGGGTGATGGTGGTAAGATCAGAATCCATCCCTTTTAAATGAGCTGACTTTTTGGAGCCCACTACCTATGATGGGATACCTTGTACAGCCTTGAGGCAGGGGGAAGGACTTGGACTTGCCTCTACTGGATGTGCCTTCCCATGGGAGGCCCTTCCCTTCTTATTGGGGGGAGTGGAGGGTAGGTTGGGAGAGGGAGGCTGGGGACTGCAGGAGGAGGGAAGAGGAGAAACTTTGATTGGTATGTAAAATGAATGAAAAAAAATTTTCATGAAAGAAAAAGAACTAAAAAAAAAAAAAAACATAAGTGGCTAGGAGCTGGAGAGTTTACTCAGTAGTTGGAACACACACTGCTTTTGGAAAGGATTCAAGTTCTGTTTCCAGTTCCTTGTCAGCCACAGCACAACAGCCCGAAATTCCAGATTCAGGGGATTGAATGCCCACTCTGGCCTCTACAGGCACCTGCACTCATGTGCAAATACCCATCCCACATATATAATTAAAAATAAAATGAAACATTTTAAATATAATTTTCAAAATTTGAGTATTTAGAAGGGAGTTGGATAACATCACTATTGAGCAAAACAAAAAAAAGTAGGTTTTTTCTTATATCTCTGATCTTCCCAGCCATGAACACTTAGCCACATCTACAAAAACAGGATTTCTTTCTTTCTTATGGAGTGATCTTCAAGTTTAATCAGAAAATGATTGGTTACCTCCACAATACTCATTCCATTGTTGTACCAGAAACCACATTTTGCCTAGTATGTTATTATTATAGCTCACAAGATTCTCAATCCAGTATAACTGTTGGTGATTTGTCTCTCCTATCAGCCTGAATAGCACTTTCTGGTAATATGAACACTAGTCAATATCAAGGGAGTTTCCATTTCCAGCTTGATTTCTCGGTCCTTCATACAAAGTATGTAGTGTCTTCAGCAACAGAGTCTAACCATCAAGTTTCAGTCACCAACCAATGGTAAAAGTGTGTTATTTTGGAAGACTCTGGGAAAAATTAATTAGAATTCACAATTAACACTAATTTCTTAAAAAAATACAGGAAAGGAAAAAATTAAAAGTATGTTAATTGATAACTTTGGAATTTAGTAATATATTATGCACATACTTGTATTTAACAACAATTAACAATGAAAGAGATCTGGAATTCACAAGGAAGCAAGGAGGGATAAGTGGAAAGTTTACAGGGAGGGGAAAAAAGGAGAAATTATGTAATTGCTGGGGATGTCTTTGTGTATGCTGTGAGTGTGTTGCTCTGATTAATTGATAAATAAAACGCTGACTGGCCAGTAGCCAGGCAGGGAGTATAGTATAGGCAGGACAGACAGGAAGAAAATTCTGGGAAGTGGAAGACTGAGTCAGGATATGCAGTCAGCCAGCGCCACCATGAGAAACAAGATGTGAAGGCAGAACTGAGAAAAGGTACCAATCCATGTGGCTAAACATAAATAAGAATTATGGGTTCATTTAAGCATAAGATCTAGCTAGCAAGAAGCCTGAGCAATTAAGCCAAATAGTTTTAATTAATATAAGCATCTGTATGTTTATTTGGGTCTGAGCAGCTGCAGGAGCCGGAGGAAACAGGATAACTCCAGCTAAATGTAATTATATTTTAATATCAATAAATGGATAATCTAAAAGCTGTACTTTTGACACATAAAATAAATAACAGCTATGATCTCAGCACATATCTATATACCACTGATGACCTGTGAATAAGTGTTATTTTCCTTAAGTAATCTTAAATACTTATAATTCTAAAGAAAAATATGCCATTGTTCCTTCCACAAACTTACTGTCAAGACGCAGTGATGTAGATCTGTAAAATTCCCATAACACAGCCTCAAGGACACAGAAGTATTAAACTATCTTTAAGTATGTACTTTAACTTGATGTTGTAAGCAAATTGAAGAAAGGTTAAGTAATAAGACTATGAAAAGTGATGGCATTCATCATTAACTCATTTTTCCACTTATTTCTGCGTAAACATGTGGGACTCATATTCCCCAGCCACATTCAGAATTCAAGAAGTCTACAAAATACCCAGCAGTAAAAAATGCATTAACCTCAAGAATGTCTGTGAAAGAACCAGCAAAAGAAAATAGATGATAAAATTATATTGCATGTGCCTGTCAGTTTTAGTGCTTACATTACCGGCATGGGACTTGGGTTCTTATGGAGGGAGCATTAGAGCCAGGAGAGTTTTCATGAGGGCTGATCAATCCATATTATCAATGACTTATAGATAGTGGCTTAACACAAAATAAATACACCTTCAAAAAATATGATTAGCAAAATAGTGTCTTCTAAACTCCAAAAACTGAGTAATGTGCCACAGGTGAAACAAAATGGATTTTATGTCCTATTCATGTTGCTAATGAGAAACCATTGATGAAGTCAACTAAGGACTAACAGGGACTTGTGTGCTTAACATTTAATACTTCCATCATTGGAAACATTGATATGTGTTATGAACATTTTTACTATATATCACGTGTGTAGTCTAAACTATCATAGAATTTAAAGACAACTTGAGTCATCAACCCACTTCCATTTCATTCACTGATTGATTCAAAGTCAGAAGAGACAATTGTTCAAAATAGCTTTCATTAAACAATGAAATCGGGAATGGGAAAGGGTAATTGTTGTCCGTGTACTAGATGGAAAAATTCGAATTTGGAAAGTAAAATATTTGTTCACCTACAGTAATGTTGGCTACAAAAATATCTGTATGTATCTATATACAATGCCCAGGTAGGATGGTTGTTGCTGCTCATTCAAGTTCTGATAATTTCATTTCTGATTGGAACATAAAGCAATGTCAGCAACTATAAGAACAGGTAAAGAGGTGCTGGGTATTTGAAGAAAGATGGGGAGGCAAAAATAGAATCACTGCTCAGGGTGTTGAGTGAGTGGACACGACATACTGTGTGAATGACAGGGCTATTGTTACATGTTTAGTAAATGATAAAAGTATCAAAAGATTTAGTTCGTAATACTGTGAACTTTATCAGATATCTGAAGTTAGGAATCAATAGATATGAATTTTGAAAGGGCAAAGCCAGAATTAACTCAACAGGGGATGATTCAGCTTCTCTGCTCAAAACATCCCTTTCTAGTCTCTCAGCTGCTCACTTTTTTTCTAACTACACTTTATTTTCATATTTTTGAAACATTTAAATATGGCTATGGTCTTGGACCTTAACAATATCATTTCTAATATTTCACATTAGTGGTATACTTTTCGGTTATCAAAGTTTCAGGAATTGTCATTGTAACTAAAGAAAACTAAACAGTGTCATTTTCGTCATAAAAGGCCTCATTATTTTATGTCCTGTAGGTAGCTGCATAGTATTAGTACTATTAGACATTATTTCTTGTTCTATATTGTTTGTTACCTAATTGGAATTTGTCTAACTTCTGTTAGAGTGATAGCAAGAGACTTCACATTACAGGGAGCTTATAAGTAATTTGGAAAGTCTTTGTATTATAATAATGGGACCATTAGATAAATTTCTTAAAGATATTATTTTTCAAGTGTATGATTGAATGTGAAGCTGAATCCTGAGTGGAGGACAAGCAAAAGTAACAGTGATGATAATCAGAAAACTGAATTTGGAAATTGTTAAAGTATCCGTGATGACAAATGGAGCTGTTATAGATTAAAGATGAATTAACATTAATGATAGGACTTGGAAATAGAGAATGAACTCTGGGATGATAAGAAACATTAAGAACTGGGATAGAAGTACAACTGGAAATACACACTGCTGAACTTAGCAATAAGTAATTGTGATTAGTAAATTTATATAAGAGGTCTAGACTGGCCTTGAACTCACTACATAGTTTTGGTTAACTACAAATTCGCAGTACTTCTGCACTAGCCACTGTTGTATCAGTATGCTAGGCACACATAGGGCTCAGGTTGAGGTAGTGACTTTAATGCATTATTTTCAAAGATTTCATTTTATGTTTGGTTGTAAAAGACTTATCAGAACAATTTTCTATGTAGGACAAAAGAATGTTTGAGCTCTCAATGCCACATTTAAGAGATCAGAAGTTATAGTGATCTCATGTACTCCAAATAGGATACATGGTTAAAGAGTCCAAAATCTAACAGATCCACAAGCTGTGGAGGAAGCACTTAGACGTTTTTGGTCTTAACCACTTTGAACCCTCCAGTGAAGATGTAGGTATAACAGAAGATGTTTATCTCCATTTACTTTATCGTGTTAATCAGTAACTGTAAATACAGATATCAAAACATGTTGTTGAATGCCTGTATCACACAGCAAATGTAGAACATTACAGGAAGCTGCAACTGGACATAATTCAGAAAACAACAGATCATGTGGAGCCAGATCCTGAAGAATATATCTATAATACAACTCCTGTACCTCATGCTCCAGGAACTTCTTGGAAGAGGGGAAGGAAAGATTGCAAATCAGAGGATCAGGAAGGCTGCTGCTAGACTGTGTCTCCTAGAAATTGCTGCCTAAAGAAGACCTGCACACTTACAGTATTAACAGACATGCTAATACAAAATGGGGAAAATGTCACTGTGCCAAAATCTATACAAAATTCTACAGGTAAGTAAGAAATGCTAAGGGTGAGTGTATCAGTCCTCATCAGTAATAAGCCCTCCTAATTGTTATTCAATGCAAAGTGCTCTACTCAGAAATCATATACACATAAACAACAGAATAGATTCAGAAGGTTGCATTTAAATCTTTGTGTACATATACACACTATAGTAATTAAAGAAAAAGCAAAGCTATCAATTTCAGAGAGAGTGAGGTGAAGAAAACACTGAAGGGGTTGAAGAGAAAAGAAAGGGGGAGGTCTTGTGACTACCTTTTCAATATAACATATATACATATATATACATATATACATATATATATATACACATATAACTCAATTTTGTATATGTCTGAAAGGAGGATTTCACCTCAATGTTACTTTTCAAGTTCATGTTAATACATTTAAAATTATCAATATTTCTTATTATTTTTTGCTACAAATGTTTAGGCTTAATGTTGCATATAAATTTTAATAGCACACCATGAAGAATCCCCTGATTTCATTCTCTGTGCCTTACTTGTTAACATTTCACAAGATATTTGGGTTGGATAAGTTTTGTTTGGTTAAAGCAAGGGTCTCATATAGCCTAGGCTGGCTTAGAATTCACTGTGTATGTACGGAACCATGAAGGCCATAAACTTCCTATCCTTTTCTTTCTACTTCCTAATTCTTGGGGTTACAGATGCCCCCGAAACACTTGCTTTTATTCATTGTTTGGGATGCAACTCAGTGCTTTGCTTCTGGTAGGTGGGCAGTTTTTCCATTGAGTTCAAGTCCCAGCTTTTGGTTATTTTATCTGAGTAATTATAATAAATATTCTGCACCACTAATCATTTTGCTATGCTTAATCCAAGTTAAACTTTCATTTATATCATATTATTAATTTACATGAGGACAGAACATTTTGGGAAAATTAATTTAATTTAGATCTTTTCAGATCCAAAGATTAATCAGTTGCATTTAGGATGTGTCTCCTCAGATCACCTGGCTTTTGAATATTTGATACCTGTAACTACTGCTAGTAAATGAAAATTCAAACTAGTGAGTGACTATTTGAGATAATTTGCATTCATTTTAATATATTAACACTTCAAAACTAACATTTAATTTTCAGAAAGTAGGTTTACAATGTGAGTGTTGCAACAGGATTGTGGCAGATTGAATTAATTAGCTGGAGCAAAATTTCCCTAGAGCCCTTTCTTTCACACCTTTCTGAGGACAGCTATGCTTTTTTGATTTTCAGTTCCATGGGGATCAAGAGCATGCCTTAACAATTTCTATTCATTTTTCCAATGTAAGAGTTACCAATACACAGTGAATTACATTGAATACATTTTTTTAATGATACACAAAAGGTGTTTAAGTGACATTTAGAATATACCCCTTTGAAAGAATCTTTTTATTCTTGTAAAAAGCTAAAAGTCCAGAAACAAAGTATAAAATGATGCTAATTAAAACTTCGTTGTGCCTCTATTAGAAAGTTTCCTTAAATTTTAAATCAAGTTATTTAAGTTTTGAAGAATGTTCTTGGTAAAGAGAGAAGGATGGATAGTCACAATGAGATTGGATATGTCAAAAGGCTGACTTAATTAAATTATGCCATCAGCACACTTTTAACAAAAAAAAAAATTCCAAAATCAGCATATCATATTGATTGTCTTTTCAAAAAAGCTTAATAATTAGCATATTTAGATTATCTTTATAAATTTTAATCAGGTTAGGGGCGTGAACCTGAGGAGTAACATATGCTAGGCAAGTGTTCAAATATTGACATACCTGCTCTTAAGTTGTTGTGAGTTTTGGATTTATTTATTTACATTATGAGTGTTTTGCCTGTGTATGTATCATGTGAGTGTCTGAACCAGAGACATCAGAAGAGGATTTTAGATCCCCTAGAACTGGAATTACAGATGGTTGTAAGCCAACATTTTGCATTTTGGCCCTAAGAACTGAATCTGGGTTTTTTTTTTTCCTGTCTTTCTTTTTGAGAACCATAGGTGCCCTCAACAACTGAGCCACCCCACCAGCCCAACCCATAGCATCTCCACTCAATCCACAAAAAAAATGTTACTATTCCAACTGCTTTCTTATTTGGATGATGATATCTAATATCTCTGGACATTACTCTTCTTCATAGAACATTGCTAGAGAGCCATGAAGAAAACATTGTAAGTCTCTTATTACAGTTTATTTTTTATTGAAAAATTTTGTTTTCACACAATTAATTCTAATCATGATTTTTCCATTTCCCAAATCCTCACTGATCCTTCCCATCTCCTTACCCACCTTACTCCACATCATTTCTTTTACTCTGTCTCTTAAAAAGCAAGAAAAACAGACAAAAATAGCAAATATTACACACATCTCCCCAAAAAAATCACAAAATAAAAACAACCAAGAGACTAATAAAACACCTAAACATACTCCAAAGCCCACATAATACAAAAACCTACAGAAATACCATTGAGTTTGTTTTATGTTGGCTATCTTCTGTTGGCATAGTATCTACTCTGAAGAGTGTTTAATATACATAGTAAGTCACCATTGAAGAAGACTAATTTTTCCTTTTAAGCAGATTCCAATTGCAGATAGCATCTTACTTAGGGATGGGAAACTATGCCAGTTTTATCCTCTTAATGCTGAGACTCCATCTGGCTTCGACCTGGGCAGGCTTTGTGTAGGACCTGTGCATGCTTCCACAATCTCTGAATCCATATGTGCATGAGTCCTACTGTGTCTGGAGGACACTATTTCCTTGGGATCACCCAACACCTATGGTTCTTTTTGTTGTTGTTTTTTGTTTTTTGTTTTTGTTTTGTTTTTTTTGGGGGGGGGTTGTTTTGTTTTTTTTGTTTGTTTGTTTTGTTTTTTTTTTGAGACACAGTTTCTCTGTGTAGCTTTGTGCCTTTCCTGGAACTCACTCTATAGCCCATGCTGGCCTCTAACTCACAGTGATCCTCCTGCTTCTGCTTCTGCCTTCTGAGTGCTGGGATTAAAGGCGAGCACCACCACCGGGTCCACCTCTGGTTCTTAATAATCTTTTTCCTCCTGTTCTTCACAGGCCCCTGTGCCCCAGGAAAGGGTTTGATGAAACATTCCACTTAGGACTGAGTGTTCCAATATCTTTTTCTTTCCACACATTGTCCATTTATAAGTCTCTGTGTTAGTTCATATCCAAGAAAAAAGCTTATCTAATGTGAGTTTAATGATGCACAATTGGCAGGTATAGCAATAAGTCATTAATCATAAGCTAATACACAAATACTCAATGTCATCTCATGAGAAAGTTAGACAATGCTGCAACTTGCTTTAAAAAAGAGAGAGAGAGAGAAAGAAGATACTGTGCATAGAGAAGAAAGCACTCTTAATGCATGTGCATATAACAGATGACTAGTGTGAGACTCCATTCACTTCTACACAAATGCCCTTTGTTACTTAATTCTAAACTATCTCTTTCTTCAAATATTTCCCTCATAGTCCAAGTCATCCCTGTTCAACAAAAATCCAAAGAATGCAATTTATCTGTCTAAATTATTTGGATAGTTCAATACTAGGTGTTGTATTGTAATCTTGCCACCATCTATTCCAGCAGAATAACAATGTTTTCAGTTCTTTATATCTGGCAGTCAGGGACCTTCAGGCCTGTAGATATGTTCTGGCTGCCTTCCTGTTACAGTGTCTTTTGTTTGCACAGAAATTCACATTTTCCATGGTTAACCAAAGGAACTGTGTGGAAATCTGAAATGTTCATCTTGCAGTTAGCCATTTTTCTTTCATGTTCAATTCAAGTTCTTCTTAAGCATGTTTTGTATTTTAACTATCTCTTTAAATAGATCATAAATCCCACAGCAGCAGGAAAAGGTTACTTCTCTATTTAAGTCTGCTATTTTAGTTCAGTTTTGAATAATCCTATTTTAACTACTTTCATTCTTGTATCTGTACAAAATAGGAGGACTTATAGTCATCTTTGAATTCTTTCTCTACCTAAAATATCAGACTAAATATATTTAAATTATTTTGCAGTTTCTATTGTGGAAATTAAATTTTATATACAAAAAAATAATACTATTCATTTAGAACCATACAATAACTGTAGAATATAGAAACTATACTATAATCTCACTTAAGTCAATACATAATAACAGTAACTATATTATTGTTGAAAGATGATGATAAATGAGAATTAAATATGAATAAATGTATTTGAGTACAATACATCTTCGAAATTAAAAATACAGTTCCAGGACAAGAGACAATTTTTTACAGAATTAAAAGGAGACTGAAGGAACATTGAAGACCCTTTGTAAGACATTTGTGTGGTAAATCCTCCCCTGAGCTCTGTATGTGCTTATTAATGTAGTAGATACATTTTTCTTCCAGTAGCTTCATAGGTTGTGTTCTCCTTCTGTGCTGATCTCTGCTAAAATACCTCTTCATATAAATTATAACATACAACCGAAGTCACCCGCATCAACTGCAGTCAACAGAAGCTGGGAATGGCCATGAAGTTATAGCTCTCACAGGAGACTTGAAAGGATTAGAAATGTCACAAAAATATTTTCCAAACCACAGTTTATTGTATGAGACACACCAAGATAGTTTACAGCCCAAAGGCAGCCTCTCACTTACACCAGAATGCTTGCCCTACACATTGCCAGACAAGCCTAGTCAAGGGAAACTGTCCACCAGGAAATGTTGATATCCATTTAATAATAACATGTTCTCAAATAGATACATAAGAACCATATCACTTCTTTCTAAACAAGTCGTAATTGTCATTCTTTCCTAATAAAATCCAAACCTTTTCATTGTTCTCAGTATATAGCAAAGATCAGCCTAGCTTGAATGTATGTGTTCCAGACTTTAATTCATATTTTTGTTAAGTTTTTATTTTATCTTACATTTAACAGTAAGTGAATGAATATTTTGCCTGCATGTATCTATGTGTGCCCGGTATGAGTCTGGTGCCTATGGTCATCAGAAGAGGGCAATAGATTTCTGGAACTGGAGTAAGGATGGTTGTGAGCCATCCTGTAGCTGATATGAATAGAATGTGTATCCTCTGTAAGAGCAATATATACTCTTCTCAGTCATCTCTACAGAATTGATTTTATTGGAGTTCATCTAGGTATTGTTATGAGAGATCAACTCTTAAATTGGATATGTCTTCCATTGCTTATTATTTCTTTAACTTGTTTTATTTCTTGTACCACTTTGAAGTAGTAGATACAATAGATAATATTTAAATATTGTAAATCTAACCAAGAATCTTGTAAGCATGAGAAGAAACAGAACAATAATCAGTCTACTCCTTTACACTCAGAAGCAGCTAGGATATACCCAACATGTAGTATGTAACAAGCAATTTTAGAGTGTTATTTGAAGAGGTAAACTGTATTTAATTCACAAAGTTTTGTTCATCAATATAGCTTGGAGTATTAAAATTCCTTTCTGATTAGGTTTTAAAGAAATAAATGACACTCAAATTTTCAGGTATTCAAAATATGAATCTCTCTGAAGTAGAACAGAGTTGACTCTTTTGTTGGGCAAATCAAAAATGAAAAATAAATTAGAAATTGTTATTATTCAAAATGACTCAAAGGAATGACAAATAATAAAGAAAAGAAAAGCAAGACCCTAAGGTGGGAGTCAAAACTGAAAGGTCAGACCTAGAGTCAGGTGTTATGCTATAAAATTTAATAATCCAATAAATTAAGTCAAAAGCTGAACTTTTCAGAGAATTCTTTCAAAGATGGATTACTTTCATTATGTTAATTGTGTTTCTTTATTCTACCAGACACAGATTATAAACTATATTAAGATGATTATGAGCTCTAAAGAGATATTATTTCTACAAATTGGATGGTTTATCACCACTGTAGGTTGGAGCTAACAAATATCAGTTTTAGTTACCACAGTCATATTTTTTATAACTATAAAATACCTGTTATTAAATATTTGTCAGTTACTAATTTGGAAAAAGTATATATAACTTTTTAATTATTTTATTTATAAATATCTAATTGAAAATGTGTTCAGGATCTCTGCTCCAATAATGTATTGTTTACAGCTCATTGATATACCCAAATAAATTTGACTCTCATAATTCCAATCATACAAACAAGACCATTGACAAATACAAAACTAACTGGCTAATGTAACGATAAAAAATAATACAAGATTCTATATTCTACTAAATCATCTACCAAAATTTTTATGAAGAAATAAATACATCAAATTTTTTCTAAATAAATCTAACTAATATATTATCAAAATAAAATGATCACTCATATTTAAGAAAAATTAGTATGTTTTATATATAACTATGTTTGTTTTGATTTATTTTAATTGATGAGATATATATTGCTAAATAAACAAAAACCCTTTAAAACAGAGCTCATGTGACTATTGCTGGTCTATTGTAGTGTGCTTCAGTAGATAAATATTCCTAAGATAACCTTGTGAAAATCCATGATAAGAAGAAAAATGTCTTTAAATTCATTCTGAATATGTAGAAATGGAATATACAACATGAGATAAAATCATAATGAAGCAGTCATGTGCAAGATGATATTGTAATTGGCACTCATTTTTCTGCAATAAAAATGTGAAATATGTAGATGTTGGCTGATCACCCAACCTGGCATAGCAAACCACCAGAAAGGCAAATACAAAAGCTTGAGTGATTGTGTTACAGCTAGGGATTAAGATCTCACAAGCACTTCATATGTTGAAATAGTAATCAAAAGAGAAAGTGTATTTGAAGATGTTTTATCAGAAGAGAGTAGTAAGGATAAATGTCGCCACAGAGTGGGACTCTAATCTTATAGGCCTGCTGTATTTCTAAGGAGAGGGAGATATAACCATGGTCTTGACATACACGGAGATGGAAGCCAGCGTAAGGACACACAGAGAAAGTATCATCCATTAGTCAGGCTAGAGTACCAATGTGGAGGGTACTGAAGATAAACTGAGTTGTGTTTCTGGAAAATGAAGCTGTGGAAAAGCAAAGTCCTACAAATTTGGGAGAAAAATCTACATTACTTTGGTGTGGCAGCCTGAGGAGAAAAGGCGGTCATGTGAGCATATAGTGAAAAACTTGAAAGATCTTGACAGCATTTGCTTTGCCCTGGGAATTTTAACTAACTTGATAAGCTATGAAGAAGTTTTGGAAATTAGGCAAAATCTTTTGAAAGACAATGTAAATTCTTAAATTCTCTCATCAAAATGTTTCAGATTTAAACACAAGCCGTAGTTTTAATCCAGATTCAGGAAAAAAAATCATTAGAAGTGTCACTTACTACTAGTATGATTGAGCATTATTTGAGTATATGCCCAAGAGTGGTGTCTTGAGGTAGATTGATTCCCAGTTTTCTGAGAAACCGACATACTCATCTCCAAAGTGTCTGTACAAGTTTGCACTCCCACCAAAAGTGGAGAAGTGCTCCCTTTGCTTCACATCCTCTCCAACATAAGTTGTCTACAAGGACACTTGTTCAACTATGTTTATAGCAGCATTATTCATAATAGCAAGAACCTGGAAACAACCTAGATGTCCCTCAACCTAAGGATGGATAAAGAAAATGTGGTACATATACACAGTGGAGTATTGCCCAGCAGGAAAAAAAAAAAAAAAAAAACAACAATGACATCATGAAATTTGCAGGCAAATGGATGGATCTAGAAAATACCAGCCTGAGTGAGATAAGCCAGACTTAGAAAGACATCCATGGTATGTACTCACTCATAAATGGATACTAGATTTAAAGCAAAGGAGAAACACACTACAACCTCCAGCTCCAGAGAAGATAGCTAACAAGTAGGACCCTAAGAGGGACTCATGGATCACCCTGGGAAGGGGAAATAGATGAGATATCCTGAGTAAATTGAGGTCAGGGGAGGAATAGAGAGTAGGGGATGGGGGAAGAGAACGTAAGGGAACAAGATGGTCAAGCTGGAACAGGGATAAGTGGGAAAACAATAAAAGAGATACCGTGATAGAAGGAGACATCATCAGAATAGGGAGAAACCTGGTGCCAGGAAAGCTCCCAGGAATCCACAAGGATGACCATGGCCTAGACTACTAGCAATAGTGGAGAGGGTGTCTGAACTGTCCTACCCTGGTAATTAGACTGGTGAATATCCTATCATCATAGAGTGAGCATCCAGTAACCATTGGAAGCAGATGCAGAGATACACAACCAAGCTCCAGAAGTCCAGTCAAAAAGAGGGAAGAGGGATTCTATGGGAAAGGGCCATCAAGATTGTGATGGGGAAACCTACAGAAACAACCAAACCAAACTAGTGGAAAGTCATGAACTTTGGACCAACAGCTGTAGAGCTTGCATGGGACTGGACTAGGCCCTCTGCATAAGCAAGACAGTTGTGTAGCTTGATCTGTTTAAGGGACACCTGGATCTGTCCCTCATGCATGAGCTGTCTTTTTGGAGCACATTGCCTATGGTGGGATACCTTGCACATTTTGATGCAGGGGCGGTGGCTAGCATCTGCCTCAACTGAATGTACCAGGCGTTGCTGATTCCCCATGGGAGACCTTACTGTTTTGGAGGAGAGGATGGGGGTCGGTTGGGTGGGAAGGCTGGAGGGGAGGAGGTTGAGGGATGAGGGGGGATATGTGGTTGGTATGAAAAATGAATGAAATTTTTCTTGAGAAAAAAAGAAGTGTCACATACAAAGAGTGCAGTCCTTGATTAATCGGAAATACATGGCCTCTACAACTGTCTATCAACAAAGAATATCCCCATTTATGGAGAAAAAGCTTACTAATGGATGACTTGAACAAACTATACTTTTCCACTTACATAAATCATGTTTCATAACAGTGAAGCCATTTTGGAGGCATAAAAATGATGTATTTTATAAAAGAACTAAGGTAGCTCATGTTTCACTTCTTTTTTTAAGGATTTTTTTTTGTGTGTGTTTATTTAGCTTTGTAAAATTGACAGTTCAACATCTACTCCAAACTATCCTATATGCTTTTTTAAGGATCAATTTGTTTTATTAAGGAATTTTTAAATTTTATTTTATTTTATAATTTAATTTAATTTTACATATCAGCCACGGAATCCTTGTCCTCCCCCCTCCCCCTACCACCTTTCCCCCAGTGTACCCCCCATTCCCATATCCTCCAGGGCAAAGACTCCCCTGGGGATTCAGCTCAATATGGTGATATTTTCTTTTGTACTAAAATGCTATTTGTATGTTAATAAATAAAGTTGCCTGGGGGTCAGAGCTATTAGCAAGCCATAGGAAAGCAGGGCGGTGGTGGCATATGCTTGTAATCCCAGCACTTGGTAGGCAGAGCTAGGTAAGTCTCTGTGTGTTCAGGGATACAGCCAGCATTGGATACACGTGCCTTTAATCTCAATACCAACCATAGAAGACCTGGAGGTCTGTACAGACAGGCAGTGACAAGGCGGTCATGTGGTTGGGTTTACAACCAATGAGAAGGCAGAACCGAAAGTCTTTATAGACTTTAACAAAGGAAGTAGCTCTCCTTTGGAGAGGTAGGACCACCACAGGAGGAAGGGTAAGGTTTTAGCTCTTAGCTCTGACCTCTTGGCTTTCTTCTTTGCATTGGTTCTGTGTTTCTTATTTAATAAGACGGTTGGTTACATCTACAGCTCAACCTGGTAGATTCAGTCCAGGCAGGTTCAGTTCCCTCCTCCCAGGCTGAGCAAAGTGTCCCTGTATAAGCCCCAGGTTCCAAACAGCCAGCTCATGCCCTGAGGACAGGTCCTGGCCCACTGCCTAGGTGCCTCCCAAACAGATCAAGCTAATCAACTCTCTCACTTATCCAGAGATCCTGACCCAGTTGGGGGCTCCTCAGCTATTGGTTCATAGTTTATGTGTTTCCATTCGTTTGGCTATTTGTCCTTGTGTATTTTTTTCAATCTTGGTCTCAAAAATCTTCCCTCATACAAACCCTCCTCTTTCTCGCCAACTGAATTCCTGGAGCTCCACCTGGGGCCTGGCCATGGATCTCTGCATCCAGTTCCCTCAGTCATTGGATGAGATTTCTAGCACTACAATTAGGGTGTTTGGCCATCCTATCACCAGAGTAGGTCAGTTCAGGCTTTCTCTCGACCATTGCCAGTAGTCTATTATGGAGATATCTTTGTGGATTTCTGTGGACCTCTCTAGCACTTTGCTTCTTCCTATTCCTTACACCTGTCAGAATGGCTAATATCAAAAACACTGAAGACAGCTTATGCTGGAGAGAATGTGGAGCAAGCAGAACTCTCCTCCACTGCTGGTGGGAATGCAAGCTTGTACAACCACTTTGGAAATCAATATGGCGCTTTCTTAGAAAATTGGGAATCAATCTCCCCCAAGACCCAGTTATTAGGAAATTTTTATGTGGCGAACACCCTAACTGTCATGATAGAACTCTCATCCAGTGACTGATGGAAGCAGATGCAGAGATCCACGACCAAGACCCAGGTGGAGTTCCAGGAGTCTAACTGGTGAGAGAGAGGAGAGATTACATGAGCAAGAGATAGTGAGACCATGATTGGAAAAAGCACAGGGACAAATAGCCAAACTAGTGGAAACACATGAACTGTGAACCAATAGCTGATGAGCCCCCATGGAACTGTACCAGGCCCTCTGGATAAGTGAGACAGTTGACTAGCTTGAACTAATCAACTGGGACCTGTCCTTGGTGCATGAGCTGGTCTTTTGGAACCTAGGGCCTATGCTGAGACACTTTGCTCAGCCTTGGTGTAAGGAGGTGGGGACTGGACCTACCTCAACTGAATCTACCAGGCTTGGCTGACTCCCCAGGGGAGACCTTGCTTTGGAGGAGGAGGTAATGGGGGGTGGATTGGGGGGAAGGCTGGGGGTGGGAGGAGGGAGGACAGGGGAATCCATGGCTGATATGTAAAATTAAATTAATTATAAAATAAGTATTTAAAAAAATATTCATTTTATATACCAATCATAGATCCCCCTCTTCCTTCTTCCTGCCCCTCCAACCTTCTTAATGTGCCACTTTTTGAAGCAGCTTTTCCTACACATACTCACATATTTGAGAAACAAATATGAGTTTCCAAACTAAATCTGATGTTTTGTAGCAGTAGGTGAAGATAGACACTTACCTGTGATTTTCTTCCGCACTACATTAGTAATTTACACAGAGAAGTCCTGAAGAGTAAGATGAAATGTGTTTTAAAATTCTGAAAGCAAAAGAATTTCTCAGGTACTGATTAAGTATGTGAATAGAATGATTAAATTATGATTAAGGCTCAGAACATAATGATGGAGACAAACATGCATGTTAAATATGTAGAGAAAAGTGAAGATAGACTCAAGGATTGCACACATAACAGACACACACACACACACACACACACACACACGTTTTTGAGGAGACAAAAAATGTTAGACTATAACAGGATTTTTCCTCTCAGACATTATATTTTCCCTGAAATATCAGCAAATAAAAAAAAAACCTTTTTGTTTAAATTTGTCTTTGAGAAGAGTTTTAAAACTTTGTTTGAATGTGATTTAGATCTTACTACTGAAGTATAATTTTAGTAAACAATCAGAGGAAGACACCAACTCTAAATGATCAACAATCAATAATTTGTGATTTTCCTCTAATTAGTATTTAATCTTTTATCCATTCATGTGATTTAATTATAAATGTTTAATCCAGCAAAATGTCATTTGTCATAATCATTCAGTTACAATCAATAGGATTCCCTAGTAGGTATTGATTGGCAAAACTGTTTTATCCTTATGATGAAAGATTTATGAAACAAACAAAAATCATTAGATTCTGACTATAAATGACAACAAATTTTCTTAAATTTATTATTTATTATTTGTGCTAGCCTCCTAATTAGTAAAGGTATATTCACTAGATAATAATGTAGTTTTTCATTTATCTTCATAAATGTTTAATTAATAAATATACTATTTTATTAATAACTGCATTCAAAAAACTTGAAAAGTTAACTACATTTGAATGTATTTGAAAAAAATTGTAAGTCTAAAATTTTCAAAATTGATTATTGTGGGAAGTCTTTATTAGGTTGTTTCACATTATAAACTCAAAGAATCAGAATACTGACATTGAAAAATAATTATATTTTCAATGATTTCTTCAACAATGAAATGGACCTATAATATGTGAAGTAGAAATATCTTTTACATATTTATCAACAAAAAATGGAATTATAAAATCATTTAAATTGTTTAAAATTTTAATTAAAATATAATTACATTGTTTCCTATAGTGTGAATCCTAGTTGGTCTTAATAATAAAAATCTGGTGTCAGACATCAGATTAAATGCTGAAAGATCAGAGAGACAAAGGAGCAAGCCACAGATACATCTTACCTCGCCAACTCCTCAGCCTGAAAGGAGCTGAGCTCCTGTCTCCCCCTGCCTTATATTCCTCTCTTTGCCCAGCCATATCCCTTCCTAGTAATGGGATTAAAGGCCTGGGTCTCCCAAGTACAGGGATCAAAGGCATGAGATCCTAAATGCTGGGATTAAAGTTGTGTTCCACCACTGCCTGGCTCATATGGTTAACGAGTGGCTAGCTCTGCACTCTGATCTCAGGCCAGCTTTATTTGAAAGAGTACAAACAAAATATCACCAGTTTCCCCCTTTCTTTTTCCTTTCCCTAACTCCTCCTGCACCCTATCTTCTTCCTAGCTCTTTTGTGGTGTGTATTTTTGCGTGTGTGTGTGTGTGTGTGTGTGTGTGTGTGTGTGTGTGTGTGTGT
>CABHPR010150713.1:32415-57994 GCA_902168415.1 Peromyscus melanophrys | reverse complement strand
GTGTGTGTGTGTGTGTGTGTGTGTGTGTGTGTGTGTGTGTGTGTGTATGTGTGTGTGTTTGTGCATGTAGATATAAGAATAAAAATTATACCTGTTGAGATCATTTGTTGTTAGTTTATGAATATGACCTCAGGGCTGACAATGTGGTAGTGGATAAACAATTAAATTATCATCCCTGGAGAAAACTATGTCTCTCACTCTCGGCTTGTCTTAGTTGCCTATAGTTCTTATAATATCTTCACCCTCTCTACCATGATGTACCTGAGGCCCAGGAATTGTGTGCAGATATATCCATAGGGGATGGGAATCCTAATATCTGGTTTTCTAAATTATGACCAGTAAAGATTTTCTATAATGGCCTCAGTCATTTGCAAACAGGAAGGTTTCTGTTGTTCTCTTGGTTTGTTTGTTTTATTTGCCCTTTTTATTGAAAAATATTTTTCATACAATATATTTGTTAAAACATGTCCTATTTCCCAACTATACACAGATACTAGTCACATCCCTACCCATTAAGCCCCCCATACACACTTTTATTCTCTTTCTCTTAATAAAACATATGAACAAATAAAATTTCTAAAATACAGAAACACACATACACAAACCTCCACAAAATTTGAAACAAAAATATGTAAGCAAAAGACCAATAAGACATAAATGTCCAAATAAAGCAATTATGAAAGAGAATATCTACTAAGAATGGCCCTTACTTTTGAGGTGGTATGAGACCTACACCTACTCGGGGACAGTAGTTGCTTGTCTACCATTCATAACTTCACTAGCCTTGCATAGTGGCTGGGACTCCAATAGCAAGCATGATTTTCCTCCTGTTCAGTGTTACCTTAGGTTGAATTAGAGAGATGTTGGCTGTTGTCAGGATACAAACGCTGCTGTTGTATCATTGGGGATACCGTAATAAACAGTCACTGTGGCAGTTTATAGGCATTCCAGCTGCATCAGATCATTGATTGCTTCCCTCTTTACTTCCCTTTATACTCAGTTGCGAATTAGTTTACCAAAGAAACCTATTAAAATTGTGATAAAGATGCTCAGATATATGGGGTATATGGTTTGGGAGATGTCTTGACAGTTAAGATCACTTACTGCCCTTGAAGAAGACTGGAGTTTAGCTCCCAACACCCAAATCAGGTATCTCACAACTGTCTGTGACTCCGATTCCAGGGATTCCAGTTTCCACAGACACGTTCATGAACCTGGTACACACACACACACACACACACACACACACACACACACACAATAATAATAAATAATTCTTGTTTGAAACAATGTCCAAAAACACATTGTTTAATGCAAAGCACTGGAAAGAAGACTTACTGATTCACTGATGCTAAATCATGTGTAGAAGCCATGTACTTATTAGTGTGGTATCTAATAATGACTTGGATAAATATTAATATTTCCTAAAAATCAGAAGTCATTGTTAGTTTATAAGTTACTTATTTCTTTGCAAATCAGTTCAGTTTGTATTATGTAAATTCATAAGGAATGTGTTAAAATTTCAGGCCTCCAAGCCAGAAATTGTTCATGAATTATATTTTCACAAAAAAATGTGCCTTCATAATTTTTCCATTTATAGCAAAGAATAATTTTTCATAAAAATAAATTGCTCATCATATGACTTTGCCTTGAGTGTCATTGGCTAGAACTAAGTTGTAGGGTCACTTTTAGGGAGAAGTTATGAGAGAATATAAAATTTTAAAAATTTAGCCCAATCACAGCCAATTTTCAGTTTTCAATTTGGGGAACCCTTGTTCCTCAAACATACTTAAATTTTATAGAAATAGTATTTGTAAAATGGGTGGGCTTCTAACATTTTTTTTGTAATGAACTGATCTCAGGCACCAATTTGATACTAGGAGTTATGTATTATACTTATCAATATAATAAATATATTTTATTATTTAAATAGATGATATGCCTTAAATTTATGCGAAGAATCCATTGAAATTTTGGAGACTAAAAAGAAAGAAAATAAAAATATAATATATTCTCACTATGTCATACATTGTAAATATTTATATGTTAATTTTTATATTTCATATAATAAGATAATGAGTGTTCACTAAAGTTATTATTAAGGATGATAGAGTGAAATGTTGATGATGGTATCATTTAATCATGTTTTTCACGCACAATTATTTGTTTTGATTATTATAATAATTTTTATAAGGATTTTCAGGATGGATATCATTAGAAAATGCTCACGGTAACCTATCCAGTAAATGTGGCTCAGTCTAATTTCTTTTTATACCCCATTAACTATCATTTACAAAACTCATCGACTACAGATAAATTAAAAGGGCAGAATGCAGAAATGAAAATTGGCTTCCTATTGTAAATTATGTGATCATATGATATAATTTCAAACTATAATGCTTGAAAGAATATTAATCTCAGGGTATCTAAAATTAGGTATGTGAATCAATCAATTGATGTGTCATTCTCTGACATTTGGACTAAAGGATAAAATGTAGAATGTTGGTTATTTGCTTCCCCTACTGCATTTCTATCAATATGCCAGGACCACTGACTCAGAACTAAGTACTTGTCATACAGTACAGATGTGAGCAGCATTACCTCAGTACATCCGGGCCTCTTTCTAAAACTCATGCCTACCCAAGAACTTCCACTCACTGATTGGTGTTTAGCTTACCGTTGGTTCTTGTGGTTTATTTGTCTGTGATTGGTTTTCTTCTTTTGAGGGAGAGCACTTAAGCTCATGAACTTTCTCCTCCAGACTTATTCTAAGCTATTTACATCTAGAGATGCTTTGCAAGTCAAGTTGTTCTATGACTTACTGTGGCTAATTTATTCAATCTTCTAAATTCCTATCATGCTGTTTTGACTGAGGAACTATTGAGGCTTTTAAATATTTTCTATTCTTTAAAACCATAATATATCTGTTTCCTTCTCATTTTATTCTTTCTTTTCTAATTTGTCGTTTACAATGAAAATAATCATGATATATATTCCTCTATCCCGTATCCAGCTTTAAAAAACTAGTGATTTTGTAATATCTATATTCTAGTTCCTGATAAATTTTGTACCCTTGGCATTTAATTTGCAAATAATCAGTTGCTACTTTTATGATACTACACTTTGCAAATACATATGGAAATCACAAGACAAGCCATAGAATTTACTCAGGATTAGGTGAAAGTTTTAAAATGATATTCATAAGTGATTGTGTTAAAATTTTCTTCTAGGGGAAACCCAAATTATAACATTCATTTTCCAGTTATATCTTGCACTCCCATGCATGACGGTATAAAATTGTTCAAATAGGATTGGTTTTATATGTGATCCAGTTTTGCTCCATTGAAGACATGTTGAATATAAAATATTAGGTAGTAAAAATAGTAAAGCATTGAGTTTATCATGTTTGCTAGTACTAAGTGGGAGTATATATTGGATAGATTAGAGGAAATATGACCTTGATTCATTCAAATAGTACCTGAATTAAAAATTACAGTGATTAAAAAATGTGGAGAAAATAAAATAGGTGAGTTTATTTTTAATCTATGTTCATGTTAATTTAACTATAACTATTTAAACATTAAAGATCAATATAATTTGACCAACTTTGGCATGGATATTATACTATTTAACATATTTTTTCTTTTATTAAATATTTAATCTATCACAAGTTCTTCATTACAAAAATTATGCATCTGAAATTGGTATGAATTTCAAGTCATCTAAGATACTTGTTCATTTCCCAAATGAGGCCATTAAAGTCAATTAGTTTACTTTCACATAATTTCTCTACTACATGTCATAAAACCTAGATACTGTCACTGTCATTTCTAAAATTAGATGCCTTCTATTCAATGTCTTGAAGAATAGCTTATTGTAAAGTAAGTGGGAGATGGTATATTTTTGACTGATTTACATTATAGGAAGAATGATAATATTTTAATTAAGACTAATTTACAATGTTAATCCCACAATTAAAAAACCCGGTATGAACATTTTAAAATATAGCATCTTTACTGTAGTTCTTAGATTTTCTCCAAGATGTTTCTTTATGCAGTGAATGGTGGTTAATATAGAAACTCACAAGTGATTGAAATGTAGAGGAAAAATGCCAGTAGAGTGTTTGTGTGGGTCAGATGCCTCTGTACTTGGCATGGCTTCTTTGAGATAGGATCTTTACCTAATTTTACCAATTATGCTAGAGTTACTGGTTTGGATGCCTCAGGGGTCACCTCGTCTCTGTCCCTTTAACATTGGAATTTCAAGCACGTAAAACCATATTCTATATTTCTATGTGGGTTCTGTTGATCAACTTCAGGTGCTCATACTCATAACCTAGAAAATTCTCCAGCCCCAAAGTTTTCCATAATTACATAAAAATAAAATGTAATCAAATTATACCTGATAATATATCTATTCAAATTTCATGTAGTAAATGAAAAGTGCTTTCATACTTCATTTAATGATAGGTATAGATTCTTATTTTTTTCTGAAATGATTTCTCTGTGCAAATAACATAGAATGTACCTACAGAACCCTAGATAATGAAACTTACCATATACCAAAGCCGTGTTAAAAACTTTTATAATCCGAGGGAACAACAGTGTACAGTCCATTGGTAAATGAAACATCATTATATAACCCATCCTGTAGTCACATTGTAAAAAAATACTACATTCTGATCAAATGAGCCATGAAGGATGAAATTCACCAATTTTTTTTTTAAAGAAGTAAATGTAATAGGTGATTTCAAATTTTTGACTTTGTAGATCATACACAATGCTTGCCCAAATTTAAGGAAAACTCTCAAGAGAAGCTCAAGGAAGAAGAGTAAGAGGGATCAGAATCTGCATCCCCATGGAGTAACTGAGCGCATTAGAAGGGCTATTGAACAAAAGCCAAGTTTTCAACAGTGGAATGACACCCACAAGAAATCAAATATCACCTCAGTAGCGTCACACTCAGGGCATTATACATCCTAATTTCTCACCTTTCATATACTCTGAATTTTAGTTTGTGGTTATGAATGGTAAAAGTCAAACAGGAATTCAAGAACGAAGATTCAGTATGTGAACTATGTAGAGGTGAGCTTCTGGGTCAAACACAATGCAGAGACACAATTGGGAAGAAAGACGCCTAATCTTTTGAAAATAGGCCAGTCTCTCAAAGATAAAACTAAATTTTAAGGGTAATCTGTGGTATTGTATTCCCCCAAATATTGTGCATGCTAATAAACTTATCTGGGGTCATAGACAGAGCAGCCACAATATTAAACATAGAGGTTAGGCAGTGGTAGCACACGCCTTTAACCCTAGCATTCCAGACACAGAAATCCCTCTGGATCTCTGTGAGTTCAAGGCCACATGGGAAACAGCCAGGTGTGGTGACCCACACCTTTAATCCCAGAAAGCACGCCTTTAATCCCAGGGAGTGGTGGTAGAAAGCAGAAAGGTATATAAGGCGTGAGGACCAGAAACTCAAGGCATTGGGCCTGGGTAAGCATTTGGCCTGGAGAAGCATTTGGCCTGGTTAAGCTTTCAAGCTTTCAAGAAGCACAGTTCAGCTGAGAGCCATTTGGATATGAGGACTCAGAGGCCTCCAGTCTGAGGAAACAAGACCAGCTGAGGATCCGGCGAGGTGAGGTAGCCATGGCTTATTCTGTCTCTCTGACCTTCCAGTGTTCACCCCAATACCTGGTCCGGGTTTGATTTTATTAATAAGACTCTCTAAGACTCCTGCTACAGTAATCTGCTGTGGATATTGCTCTGTGTAAATAAAGTGCTGATTGGCCAGTAGCCAGACAGAAGTATAGGTGGGACAAGCAGAGAAGAGAATTCTGGGAAGTGGAAGGCTGAGGCAGAGAGATGCTGCCAGCCGCTGCTATGAGAAGATGTTAAGATACCGGTAAGCAACGAGCCACGTGGCAAATTATAGACTAATAGAAATATGTTAATTTAAAATATTGGAACTAGATAACAAGAAGCCTGTTGTGGCCATACAGTTTGTAAGCAATATAAGGCTCTGTGTGTTTACTCAGTTGGATCTGAGCAGCTGTGGGACTGGCAAGTGAGAAGGATTTGTCCTGACCTTGGGCCAGGCAGGACTGGAGAAACTCCAGCTACAGTAACCCCTTCTAAATATTTTAAATAGTCATAGAATTTACATTACAAAAAAATTTCTGTTTCATTATAATATATACAAAAATTATAGGAAAGGATTTAAATCTCTGAATTTTTAACATGACGAAATAAGACTGTAGAATGCTATCACCTACACTAGATACAAAAATATTCTGTGAAGCTATATCAACAAATATTTTGGTATAGTTTGAAACATATGCAACATACTACAATATCATAAAATAAGACAGAAAAGCAATTGTAAAGAAACACACACTATATATATTATTATTATATATATATTATTAATATTATATATTAAATATATATATATATAATTAATTAATTTTGAATGCCGAAAATGTATAAAGTTGATGTCTTTGAAAAATTCCTAGGGGAAAAAGTCACAGAAGTTACAAAATTTAAACGTCATTCCAATAAACGTGGTTGCTGCTGAATTATCAGAAAGCACAATGGTATTACTCTATGTTAATTAGATATTAATCCAGACCATGTATGAAGCATAGGACTTTTCATGAACTGTTGCAAAGGTGAGATTATAAAATAACTAAGTTCCCAGATAGTTCAGCAAAGATAGATAATGTCAATAAATGGAAGACCAAGTATTGCGTAGGGCATCACTGAACATTGCCCTTCAGAAAAATCTGTAAGAAGAATAAAGTACCATTCTTCAGGACTTAAAAGACTTGGTGACAAGACCATGTGGCACATGATCACATTGTGTTTGTATTCAGGAATCTGACGGCAGCTTCTGCTCTCCTCATGTTCACCTTCAAAATCTGGCAAATGGAAAGATGCTCCCTCTCTGGTTCCTGCAGTTGAAATCAAGACAACTGGGCCTCTCTTAAGACTGACACAATGGCTTACAAAGAAAATTCGGCAAGTAGAGGAAACTTCAGAGCAGCCACGGAGGCACCAAAGCGACTACAAT
The DNA here is from genome assembly GCA_902168415.1 of Peromyscus melanophrys. NCBI lineage: Eukaryota > Metazoa > Chordata > Mammalia > Rodentia > Cricetidae > Peromyscus > Peromyscus melanophrys. Next base: position 50,923 of record CABHPR010150713.1, on the reverse strand, counting down.
TCCTTCTCATTCAGGAGAATCGCTGTAGCAGATGTGGATGCTGACACTTTGGCTTTATTTCAGGAGACTCTATTTCAGCATGGCAGATTTAGATGACACTTAAATGACCTCCACCTGCAGTCACTCTCCCACAGCAGCGGAAGAAAAAAACTTGTCTATGGAGACATAGCCCTTTTTGGAAAATCAACAGAGGACACCTCACCTTTCAGTTCACATCAAATCCCTGCTAACAACTTAAAGCAATCACTAGGATCAGTCTTCTGTTGATGTTAGAGAGGTATGTAGATATGATCTCTGAGAAGGTATTCCACATAGAAGACTTAAAGATGGATCAGATAAAACATTATGAAAAACTGACCAACAGGATACCCCAGTACACAATACAAAAATCCACTAGAAATGTTTAAAGTAAGAAGTATCTGGCAGTTGTTCTAACAATATCAAAATGCTACTCACTGAGCTGGAGTGATGGGTCTAATGTAATACTTGATGCTCTTCTAGAGGACAGGAGCTAGATTCTGAGCACCTATGCTAGACAGTTCACCGCTACCTATAATTTCAGTTCCAAGGGATCTAAGGTCTTTGCTGGCCTCTTTGGACATCTCTAGTCACCCCCACATGCCCACTAAACACAAACACATACACATAAACAAAAATAAGTCTTTAAAGAAAAACACTACTCATATTCTTATTGTAAGCCCACTCTAATAATTGCAATTATTAATGGTCTGATTAAAAAATTGTCCCTGGAAATGATGTAATTAAAAAAAATCAAATTAGTCCGCAGTGTGGTAGTGTAGAGAGATTCAAACCAATGAAAGAGCTTGATCAAAGGGACAGAGCTTTCTGGATTGGTTACTTTCTCTTTTGCAAGAATGAGTGCCTCTTCATTCAAAGTACACTAGATTAATTCCTGTAAATGCAGGTCATATGGAATGATAGTATCCCCTGTTCTTTGAATGTCCCTATTACTCCTTCCACTTATTGCGCTTAGTTGAATCAACACATAACCCTCATTCAAAATAAAGCAGATATTGGAGAAATACTCCTAGGTCTCCTAGTCTCCAGAAAAAAATGAATGACATAAACTTTAAAAAGTAAATGATTAGGCTGGGACAGGAATCAATGCATAAAATGCTTGCAACACAGCCATAGAAATATGAGTTTCATTCCAAACACTGACATAACAAACTGATGCAACTTCTTGCTCTCCTCCTTCCTCCACTGAGGATTGAGATCAAAGAGAATATCTGGTGCTTTCTGCACAGTCTAGCTGTTTCAGTGATTTCTGGTCACCTTGAAAAATCTTTTCTCAAAACTATGGTGAAGAGTGATCGAGAAAACCACCCAACTTTGACCTCTGGCCTCCACATGTATCCACATGCTTTACACACACATCCACTTATACACATAAGTACACATACACTCACTCATATATACACACAAATAAAGATACCCTTCTTGGGTATTCTTTTACACCAACAGAAAATAAACTAAATCAATGAAGATTTTTATGTGAGCTATTACATTATTACAATGTCATTCATATTAGTGGCCAAGTTCAAAGATCAGTATTAATCAATAATAATACTGTTTTATCTTTAAAATATAAATTAAAAGAAAATGAATTTCAAAGATAAAGACAAAGTATATTTATAACTTATAGTTATTTTCCATCGAATGAACAAATATAAAACAAACTAAAATAAATGCTCACTACAGACATATATTGATAAAAGATGCAAACCAATTTTATTCAAAATCATATACTAAAGGCCCATGTCTTCCTTACTAGATGATAATGGATGAGTATAAAAAGCACTCCTTTTTATTTGAGATGCAACATACTTAAAAGATAGATTTGTAAATTCAAATTGTTTGTAAGTTTAAAACTGAAAAAAGATGTTACAGTAAGTCTATTAGCAAGGAGATAGTCTGTATGGGGTGCTGAGCATGCCCACTGAAAAGAAATGTTCTTGAATTTCATATAAAATGGTCAGAGTTTAGCAGCAATAAAAGTTGTTTCATTTATTTATATCATCTCTCAGTGATGGAAGATAGTGACTCAAGATTGTGGGTTTTTTAAACAAAAATTCAAAAAAAATAAATCTTATATCTTTTTAACAACATGAATTTTCTGAAAGCTAAAATTTTTGATGTTTTATATTCTAAAGATAAAATACATAATAGTGGCAGCCTATACTGTAGAAATATTTTTGCATCCAATAAATGAATGACTATAGTATTTGATTATATACAAGACTGCTACATAAAAATTATAAAATATAACTAATGGCTATTGTTATAATTATTGCTTACATTTATCCCTGTAGTCATGAACTTTATATACTCTTTATAAAAAGCCTTGAATCTGGACATATGTACAAAAGAGAGATGTAAAGTTTATTTTTTATGAAACTGATCAGTTTGAAAAGATTGTTAATGACCTTGATGTAGTATTTTAAAGAATGAATCTGATAACCACAATTAGCTTTCTAAATCACTAGATGGTTATGATCATAATCTGGGTGAAATCACTGAAATAGTACCCAAGGGACTTCTTCCTTATTGCAAGAACTCACATGGCTGGATTTTGAAGGAGACATATTTTCCCTCTAATTAGTTTCTATAGTATGTTTAGATTCTGTAGTATACACTTCCTGCAGTCCACACTGAATAGATATAGCCATTGACCCTCAATCTGCCCTATACTGCCACTTCTGAAACAGGTCAGTTTCACAGGAATGTGTTTAACTATCTCCAGTAGCATATGTTCTTACAGCAAGCTCCAAACAACATAGTTTCCAAATTTCAGCCAGCAAGAACCATAACTCCTTTGTCATTTATTAAGATACTATTCTAACTCCCCAGCAATTTCCACATCTAACCTTTGTCTTGTGTTCTTTCAAGTTACTTTTGTTTTATTAGTCTAATACCATCTTAGAGTTAATAATTCTTTACATTGACATTGCCTGGTTTGAACTATTATGTGGTTTCTTTCCCTTGACTAAATAGTAACTGATATACAATCCAAAGTCATCTATCTTGAAAGCATTATTAAGACTCTTAATTTTACATTTCCTGATATAATGGCAAGCCAAGTCTTATATCTTTTCAGCCAAGACACATTTAGCCATGGATCAATACTCTAGAGATTTACTACTGCTTTAGAACTCAAAAGTATTTAACAGGGACTTGCAAAATGATTCTAAGACATTTACTTTTATCTTATGTTTTCCAGAAAACCAATTCTTTAGTATTATGTCATCAAGCCCAATTTCAGTACAGTGAAGAAAGAAAGTCTGTGCCTGAGGACATATTGAATGTATTGTTTTTGTATTTTCATGAGGTAAGTTATTTCAAAATCAGGTTTGATCTAATCAGATAACACCTTGTTAAACTTGCTACTGAAAGTAAAAGACTTAAACTGTAGGTACCATGATAGTTATCAACAGAGACAAACTTTTGGTTTAATAAGCAGGAGTGTCAGACAAGTTTGTCATATACTCATAGAGTGTCAATGTTACTCTTTTATTGCATGTTGAGGATGATAGGAAAATGAAGCTTATTATTAAATGTTTACAGTTTTCAAAAATTTCTACTTAAATATTGGGTTACATGACTCATGATGTAGTCAGTAAAAAAAATAGCTTGCAACCACTAGAGCCTGTTTAAACCTTAGAACCCACATTAAAAAAAAAAACTGAAGGAAAAGAAGATACAGGAACTCAGAAAGTATAGTCAACAGATCTCTTTGAGTTCAAAGCCAGGCTCTTAAACACAGTGAGTTCCAGGCTAACTAGTGCTACAGAGTGAGAACCTATGGGAAAAACAATCTGTATTGTGGCATTGACTAACTCTGTGTTTAGAAACAAAACTAGGCAGAATTCTGGGGCTCATTAAACTGCCAGCCTAGTATATGTGGTGAGGTTCAAGCCAGCAGGAGACTCTGTCTCAATCACAAGATGAAACAATAGTGGAGGTAGTCATTTCACCTACACACACACACACACACACACACACACACACACACACACACACCACAGTCACATCTTCATACATTCAATATATATACACACACACACAAGCATATCTAGATAAACCATTAGACAGACATGTTGGAATTCTTTTTCTTGTTAAACAAACACAGTGAAAAATGTTTTCATTTTCACTGGTAGTACTTTGATAAAGAATAGCTTCAATATACCATAAGAATTAGCAAACAAAGTCAAAGTCTTAAGAGAAGTAAATCTATCAAGAGACACTCTCTTAGGAGATGGTGGATGTCAAGGCTGGAATTGCTGTGCATGCTCTATGTTTGCATGTTAGCCAGATCATATTTATGGTAGATAAGTTGCATAACAGAGCTAGTCAACACTGTTACTAAAATATATCATTGATATTGAAAAGGTAACATGATATTTTGATAGTTTCCAATTGAGCTTTCACAAACATATAGGAAAATACATGTATTCCATTACTCATTCTGTATTTAAAAAACTAACCAGCTGCTTTTTATAACAGCTTTCTTCCATGTCCACAGTGACTTGATTTCTTGGCATATTTCAGAGGGCAGAAATATATTAATGAGGTGATTTATTTGCCTCAGTTAAAAAGACATTTCCTTAACTGTCCATTAGATATCTATTCTTCAGAATTTAGTTATTAGATGATTAATAATCTCTAACTTATGGACTATCTACTGCTCAGATGAAGGCCAACCAGAACAGTGCAGGCAACACCAGTCATAGGAAAAGAGAAACCCTGCTAGAGCAAAGGCCATGATAGCTGCCAGAAATCCAGCCCCCAAATCTGAAAGTGATTCCCTGGTGGACCAGAGGTGATGTCTGCTACTGAAATACAAACCACAATGAAAAGACCATAGAGGAAACAGAAACCAAGGGACACAACAACAAAAACATCAAACTCAGAAATTAGCACCTAGACCTATGCTCATCCCAAACCCAGTTGCACCACTCAAAGAACACAGTCAACAACAGTCAAGGCAATATGGAATGACCAGAGTTCAGCTATCTTCCTACAGCAAACTCTGAATATACCAACACTACTGACATATAAGAAAATGACCTTAAAACAGACTTTATGAAGATTATACAGGAGCTTAAGGAGGCAATGAATAATTTCTTTAAGAAATTCAAGACTGGGATGAAATGAATAAATCCCGTAAAGACAGCCAAGAAAATTAAAAAAAAAAAAAAAACAAGTGAAATAAATGAATCAAACAAGGTCAAGACATGAAAATAGAAACAGAAGCAATAAAAAATAGAAAAGGAAAAAAAACAACAAAAACAAAAATAATGAGAGAAGCCTGGCGGTGGAAAATCTAGGTAAATAGACAGGAACTACAGACTCAAGGATCACCAAGAGAATAGAAGTGATGGTACAAAAGAATCTCAAACATTGAAGATACAATTGGTCAAAGAAAATGTTAACTCGAAAAAGTTCCTGGCACCAAAAATCCAGGAAATCTAAGGTACTATGAAAAGACCAAACCTAAGAATAATAAGAATAGAAGAAGGAGAAGATTCCCAGATCAAAAGCCCAGAAAATATTTTCAACAATATCATAGAAGAAATTTTGCTATCCTAAAGAAGGAGATGCCTGTAAAAGTACAAGAAGCTTACAGAACACCAAATAAAGAGTATGAGAAAAGAAAGTCCCCCAGATGACCTACAATAATCAAAACACTAAGCATACAGAAAGAATATTAAAAACAGAAAGAGAAAACGTGAAGTAATATATAAAGGCAGACATAATAGAATTACACCTGACTTCTCAATGGAGGCTCTCAAAGCCAGAAGGGCTTGGACAGATGTATTGAAGGCTCTAAGAGACCACAGATGTCAGGCCAAACTAACCAGCAAAACTTTCAATCACAATAGTTTGAAAAACAAGATGTTTCATGACGAAGCCAAATTTAAACAATATTTATCCACAAATCCAGCTATACTGAAGATACTAGAAGGAAAACTTCAACCCATGGGCGTTAGGTAACTACTGTTAGGAAAATACAGGTGGTGTAAATAATCTCACACCACCAAAAACAAAAGAAGGGAAACACACACACACACACACACACACACACACACACACACACACACACTACCACTATCATCTGTGGGAGACCAGCTCCCACAATTTCCCCAGGGTACTCTTGAGGATGGAGAAGTGAAAAATATTTAGATAGAAAGATAGAGGGGAGAGAGACAGATAAAAACACAGGATAGCCCCCGGAGAGCCTGGATCCTTATCCACTGGCCCTTTCCCCTTTCTGTCTCTTCTAAAGGGTTTTTTTTTTTATAGGAATGCCAAGGGATGGAGAAAAGACCTCCCCCTAGCACAGCCAAGTACAAAGCCTTCCAACCACCTAGTAACCATGCACGTAGTCAACCAATTCTCTAATGCAGCTCTGCTGGGTAAAACAAGCTCAGATCTCACTAGGAACCTTTGTGGGCCTTCACAATCACCAACAACATCTATAAAATAACAGTAATTAATAATTACAGGTTATTAATATTTCTCAATTTTCCAATAAAAAAGACATAGGCTAACAGAATGGATGCAAAAACATAACCCACACTTCTGCTCAATACACACAACACACCACAACATCAAAGATAGAAATTACTTCAGAGTAAAAGGTTGGGAAAAGATTTTCCAAACAAAAGAACCCAAGAATCAAGCTGGTGTAGGTATTCTGACATCTAACAAAATGGATTTCTAACCAAAATTAATCAAAAGAGATAGGGAAAGACACTTCATAGTCATCAAAGGAAAAAAAAATCCATGAAGATGATATCTTAATTCAAACATCTATGCCCCAAAACACAAGGGCACCCACTTCTGTAAAAGAAATATTACTAAAGCTTAAATCTCCCATCTGTCCTCACACATTAATAATGAGGAACTTCAATACCTCACTCTCACCAAAGGAAATGTTATACAGAAAAAGCTAAATAGGAAACAATGGAGGTAAAGTACATTATGAATCAAATGGACCTAATAGATATCTACAGAACACAAAATAATATACCTTCCTTTTAGTACCTCACAAAACTTCCTCTAAAATCGACCACATACTCAGTCACAGACCAAATCTCAAAGGACACAGGAAAATTGAATAATCCCCTATATTCTGTCTGACTACCACAGATTAAAGTGGGATTTCTACAACAACAGAAACAAAGAAAGCCTAAAAACTCATGGAAAACAAAGAACTCTCTACTGAATGACTACTGGGTTAGGAAAAAATAGAGAAAGAAATTAAAGACTTCCTAGAATTCATTGAAAATGAATGCACAACATATACACACTTCTGAGACACAATGAAAACAGTGCCAAGAGGAAAGTTCATAGCACTTCATAAAGAAATTTCATAGATCTCATACTAGCAACTTAGCAGCATACCTAAATGCCCTAGAGCAAATGCATACATACAAACAAACAAACATACATACATACATACACACACACACATACATACATATACATATACATATACATATACATACATAAACAAGCAACCACAGGAAAGAGGGTTAGATGGCAAGAAATAATCAAACTGAGAGTTGAAGTCAATCAAATGAGAACAAAGAAAATAAAACAAACAATCAGTGAAACAAACAGTTTCTTCCTTGAGAAAATCAACAAGCTAGACAAACCCTTACACAAACTAACAAAAAGACATAGGAAAACATGCAAATTAAAAAAAATGAGAACTGAAAAGGAGGATATAACAACAGACACTACACCAAGTAAATCCAAAGCATCATTATCATACTTCCAAAACATATACTCCATAAAAATTGGAAAATCTAAAAGAAGTGGACAATTTTCTAGATGCAAACCAATTATCAAAGTTAAATCAAAATTAGTTAAACAATTTAAATAGACTTCTAACCACTAAGGAAATTGAAAATCTCACACCAAAATATCCCAGGACTAGACAGTTTTATAGCAGAATGTTGAGAGACTTTCAAAGACCTAATAAAATATTCCTCAAATTATTCCATAAAATAGAAACAGAAGGAACATTGCCAAATTGATTTTAAGGGACACAGTCATTCTGATACCAAAGCCACAAAAAGATTCAGTAAAGAAAGAGAATTACAGACCAATTACCCTTATGAACATAGATGCAAAAATACTCAATGATATCCTAGCAAACTGAATTCAAGAACACATCAAAAGATCATCTACCTGAATCAAGTAGGCTTCATCTCAGAAATGCAGGAATGGTTCAATATAAAAAAAATCTGCCAATGTAATCCATCATATAAACTAGCTGAAAAAAATAACCACATGATCATCTTTCAGATACTGAAAAATCTTTTCACAAAATCCCACACCCCTTCATCATAAAAGTCTTACTTAAATATAATAAAGCCATTTAAGACTAGGCTATAGGAAACATCAAGTTTAATTGAAAGAAACTCAAAGCGATACCACTAAAATCAGGAACAAGAAAAGATTGCCCACTCTTTTTATATCTATTCAATATAGTACTTGAAGTTATAGCTAAAGCAGTAGGACAATTAAAGGAAATTGGGGAAAAAACTGCAAAGGAAGACTTCAAAGTATTGCTATTTGCAAATGATATGATAGTACACATAAGTGATCCTAAAAACTCTGTTAAGGAACTCCTACAACTGATAAACGCATTCAATGAAGTGGCTAAATACAAAATTTACTCCAAAAAATTAGCCCTCCTATACAAAGCACACATGGGCTGAGAAAGAAATCAGGGTTACAACACCCTTTACAATAGCCACAAATAATGTAAAATATCTTGGTGTAACTCTAACCAAGCAAGTGAAAGACCCTTATGACAATAACTTCAAGTCTTTGAAGAAAGGAATGAAAGAAGATATCAGAAGTTGGAAAATTCTCCAAAAGTCAACGATAGGATAAACTTAGTGAAAATCACCATTTTACCAAAAGCAACCTACAGATTGACAGCATTCTCCATCAAAATTCTAACACAGTACTTTATAGATCTTGAAAGAAAAATACTCAACTTCGTATGAAAAAATTGAAATAAAGCAAAAAACAAACAAAAAATCCCAAGCCAGCTGAATAATCCTGTACATTAAAATAACTTCCAGAGATATCACCACCATCCATGATTTCAAGCTCTACTACAGAGTTATAGAAAAAAAGAAAACCCACATTATTAGCATAAAACAGCCAGTTTGATCAATAGAATTGAACCAAAGACCAGAACATAAATCCACACACTTATGACCAACTGGTTTTTGATAAAGAATCCAGAAATATAAAATGGAAAAAGGATACATCTTCAACAAAGGGTGCTAGTGTAACTGGATGTCTCTTTGTAGAAGAAGGCAAATAGATCATTATCTATCACCCTGCACAACTCAAGTCCAAGTGGATCAAAGATCTTAACAGAAATCCAGATACCCTGAACCTGATATAAGAGAAAGGGGGAAATAGTCTTGAAAATATTGGCAGAGGAGACAACTTCCTGGATAGAATACCAATAGCACAGGCAGTAAGATCAATAATTAATGTGAGCTCATGTAACTGAAAAGCTTTTGCAAGGCAAAGTACACCATCAATAGGACAAAATGGCATACATATTCCCTACTTAATGGGAAAAGATGTTCACCAAGCTCACATAGGACAGAGGGCTAATATCTAAAATATAAATAGAACTCAAGAAACTAGACATCAAAAAACAAATAATCCAATTAAAAATTTTGTATAATTCTATACAGAGAATTCTCAACAGAGAAATCTCAATTGGCCAATAAATACTTAAATAAATGTTCAACATCCTTAGCCATTATGAAAATACATCTGTCAGAATGACTACTATCAAAAGTACAAGTAATAAATACCTCATGCTGGTAAGGATGCAGAGCAAGGGGAACACTCCTCCATTGTTGGTGGGAGTGCAAACATTTGCAGTCACATTGAAGATCAATATGGTGGTTTCTCAGAAAATTGAGAATTGATATACCTAAAGACCCAGCTATACCCCAAAAACGTTCCACTCTAGCACAAGGACGCTTGTTTAAGACAGCTTTATTCATAATAGCCAGAAACTGGAAACCCTAGATATCCTTCAACCAAAGAATTCATTTTTTTAAAAGGTGGTACATTTATAAGAGTATAAGGAGTATTACTTAGCTGTTAAAAAAAAAAAGAAAAAAAAAACAATGCATGAAATTTTCAGGCAAATGAGTGGAACTAGAAAAAAATCATCCTGAGTGAGGTAACCCAGACCCAGAAAGACAAACTTGGTATGTATTCACTTATAATTGGATATCAGATGTAAAGTAAAGGACAATCATCGTAAAATCCACAGATGCAGAGAGGCTAAGTAACAAGGAGGATTCAAGTGGCTGCACATGGATCTCCTTGGGGAGGGAAAATAGATTTTGAAGGTGGACTAGTAGATGATCAGGATTAAAACAAGATTAAAAAGTGGGTGCAGATGGAGGGATAGAGTACTTGGAGATATAACTGGAAGTTGGGGGGCATTTTGGAATTGATGTAGTAATGTAGTATAATGGAAACTCTCAGGAATATATGAAACAAACTATAGCAAAATTTTTCTAGTAATGGGAGATAAGCAACCTGAACTAGCTATCTTCTGTAACTTGGTAAGGCTTCCAGGAGATGGACTGGGACATTCACTCACTCAGCCATCCTTCAACCACCAACTTGCCCTGCCTGCAATATATACAAGGGTAAAGACAGTGTAGACTTATGGGAATGGACAGTCAATGACTGGTCCAACCTGAGGCCCATGCCATGAGAAGTAGCCCAAGTCTGACACTGTCCAGAGGGGCAGGACTCAGAGGCTGGATAGGCCAGAGACCTAGGATAGAATCAGAAATGTCATACAAAAAGAATGTCAATGAAATAATTCCTAATCTCTGCTACACATGTAGAACTAAGGCTAGCATAGTTGTCATCAAAGAGGCTTCATTCAGCAACTGATGGGAGTAGATGCATAGCCAAACATTTTGCAGAGCTTGGGAAACCCTGTGCAAGACGGGGGAGGAAGGAGTGTAGGAGCCAGGGGAGTCAAAGACACCACAAGAAAAAGAATCAGAATCAACTAAATGAGTATGACGTAGGTCCTCTGCATATATGTCATAACTGTGCAGCTTGGTGTTCTTGTGGGACTCCTAACAGTGAGCAGCAGGATTGTCCCTAACTCTTTTGCCACTCTTGGACCCCTTTCTTCTTACAGGGTTGCCTCATCCAGCCTTAATAGGATAAGATGTGCCTAGTCTTTTTGCTACAGGATATTCATGTTTGGTTGATATCCCTGGGAGGCCTGCCCTTTTCTGAAGGGAAACTTGAGGAGGAATGGATCTTGTGGAGAGGGCAGGTGGGAGAGAGGAACTGGGAGGAGAGAAAGGAGAGGAAACTTTAGGAGGGATGTAATATATAAGAGAAGAATAATTTAAATAAATAGATATGATAGAGAAAGAGAGAGAGAAACAATTCACTTTTCTTATTAGGAATTATAGCTTTTTAAAAGTGGTCTAATGAAATTGAAGAGAACAGTGGTAGAGTGGGTATGTGCACTTGAGATAACTGAAACTAAAGACACAGCCAACAGACTGGCAGTGACTTTGAATGATGGGCTGCATGTCATTGATGAGTGGGGCTGGTCCTCAAGGCCACGGTGAGGCTTGGGCCAGCAGACATAGCCAACAGCAGGGAATAGCCATTGCTGCAGCTAGTGCTGCTTGGCCTGCAAAGCTACATGTGGGCTGCAAACACAATGGTCATGTGTGGTGAGCCAAGGCATGGAGGAGAGCAGCAGTAGAGGGAGGCCGAACTAGAAACAAGGAGGTTGTGGTGGCAGGTGTGGGAGCATGGCTGTTGTGGACAGGGGAGTATGCCCTTGCTGAGTTGAGCCAACAGGGTTGTGTGCAACAGCCTGGAGTATATACAGGCTCTGCCCAGCCACATGATCACCCTGGCTCTGTGCAACAAGATATCCTAGATAAAGAAGAGTTCATTTTCTGGATTAAGTCCCTACAAAATAACTCCATGGTCCATGCTGCAGCCAGGATGATGCTAGTTTCCATGGCTGTCATCACAGGCTGTATTTATGCTGTGGTATTTTGCCACCTGAGGGCACGTGGGTGCCCATGATCTGTGCTGCCACCTAAGACCAGGATGATATTCATGGTCCCTGTTACTGATGTGAATGCCTGCGGCCTAGAATATTCATGCCTGTGGTCAATTATGGCCCTGGATGCCAAGTTAATGTCCATGGTCTGTGTTGCCACTACTGGAGGCCATATTGGTGCCCACAGTCCATGCTGTCACCAGTGAAGGACTTATGGGTGCCCATGGTCCTTGCTTGGAAGCTTCTTTTTCAGTGGTATCAATGACCACAAAATCATAATTGAGAATGTGAAACCCCCCCAAAAAAATTAAAAGTAAAAGAAACAGTCCAGACAGGGAGCCATTGAAGAGAGTTCATAAAATTGTGATAAAGAAGCTGAATTGTAACTCTTCTCAATTGATAGTTTCTGGCAGGAAATTAGAGAAGGACCCCATAATCTTAAGGGACTGGCCACTGGGGGCTTGAACCATGTTTTAATGACTATATGGGCAACGCATATTGGACTTGGTATTTTTTTTTTCTTTATGGGGGGGGTGGTAAAGGTGGAAGGGCGGACCTGAGAGAAATGGGAGGTGAGTGTGATCAGTGCATTATATGAAATTCCCAAATAATAAAAAAATTATTATTTTGGAATAAAAGGAAAGAAATACAAAGTATCAGAGTATGAATAGTTCAGGATAAAATAGGGAATCTCTTTGGATTCACTGGCTTAGGAATAGTTCACCATTTCCTATGTATTCTCAACCCAAGTGCATATTAATTCTAGGACTCCAGTTTTCAAATCTGTGACTCAAATAATGAATAACTCTATTCAATAAAGCCTCAGAAACTGGAGAATGGTTACCATTATGACAAGATCTCTGCTATAGCATTTTTACTAACCATATTTCTGTTTCCACTCTATGTGACTGACATTTTATCAAGTCAGAGGTAAATATATGGTATAGTTTATTGGCTAATTTTTCTTCAGAAGGGACTAGGACTATCTGTAATAAATAGAGATATGTTTAAAGTGAAGACTGCCAAATTCTCCCAGATTTAAACAACCAAAGTGTCTTCCAATCAGGTCCATTGTGTTCTATAGTGTATTATACTCAAGGATATACTAAAGCTTAGAGTAAGACAGAATCTGATATTTAAATTTTAGACCACAATTTCATTTTTCCATGTATTTTATTACATATTTTCAATGCTATGGTCTACTTGAAAATACATAACAAAGCATAGGAAGAGATTTTTTAATTAACATCCACAGAAATGAAACTACAAGAGTGGAAAATGCAGAGAGAGAGAGAGACAGAGAGAGACAGAGAGAGACAGAGTCAGACAGACAGATGGGGTGAGGAGTAGATTGGAAGAGACATATGTTTGGCAAATATATATGAGTAGTCTCCATTAAATAAATAACTTAATGCAACTCAAGGCTCTTTAGAAAAGGAGAAGGCAATTTCAAAACCGTGAGATGGCAACAAATAATATCAATGAAGAAATTAATTAAATAAATACTAAAAGAACAATATATAAAATATATATAATATTATACATATAAAACCAACCAATTAATCATATTTTGGAGAATATAATAAGATTGATAAGCACAGCAAATCAGACAAGGACAAAGAGGGAGAAGACACCAAATAACAAAATTAGAGGTGAAGAGTGTCATTACAGTGAACTCTAATTCAATCCAGGCAGAGCATCCTTACAGTATATTTTGAAGATTCTTACAACCTAATGCTGGAAAACCAAAAAGTGGTTGAACTTTTTTCTTTTTCTTTTTCTTTTTTTTCTTTTTTTTTTTTTTGGTTTTTTGAGACAAGGTTTCCCTTTGTCGTTTTGGTACCTATCCTGGATCTCACTCTGTAGACCAGGCTGGCCTCGAACTCACAGAGATCTGCCTGGCTCTGCCTCCCGAGTGTTGGAATTAAAGACTTGCATCACTGCCACCAGGCAAGTAGATGAATTTCTAAAGGCATATATATAATCAATCAAAGTTAAAGCCAGAATATATAAGTAATGTAAGCAGATCTACTAGAAGCAATGATATTAATTTGCCAATCAGATACATCTCCTCAAATAAAAGACCAGGACAGGACTGTTTCACTGGTGAAATCTATGAAATTGTTCCAGGAAGACTTAGTACCAATTCTTCTTTATTTGTTCCACAAAAGGGAAGATGAAAGAACACTGTGAGGATAAAATTTTGTCAAGGAATCTAATAACATAAAATGAAACGAAAAAAGACTAAGTTAAACATTTAAAGGTTCACATGCTTTAAAAAAAAACAACTTGAAAACCAGGGTTGCTGTGACATGATTAATACACACAGTTTTAAGTGTCCAAAAGAAAATGGAAACAAGAATTGACAACATATGAATATAAACCACCTGAAAAAAATGCTCAACTAGAAAATAAATGACAGGTGAACATCCTGCCTCAGCCTCAGAAAGGAGACACAGATGGAGAAGAACATATTTGAGATCCTCTGTGATAAATTCTATTGACAGATGCAAGGGCCTTGTCACAGAGCAGAGAAAACCTCTATCACTTCAAAGATAATGAAAATAAGAGATGGCGTTTAAATTAAATGTCCTGTTTATAGCTTAACTTCTTTGAATATACTCATATTTAGAGTATATAAGCCTAAAGGAAACTTAAAGCCAGGCTGCATTTACTGAATAATTTGCAACTTCTTTATACAAGAACACAATGACAATTATATCATGCATTTTCCTTGAGGAACAAGTGTATTCATGTAAATTTTCTAACCTGGTTTTAAGTTTAATGTAATATACGCTAGCAGAGAGCAAGTAAAGTTCTTTTCAGCCACTGATATGAAAAACCCTATGTGTAAATCATTTAACATATTCCTTTCCCATTTTGAAAATGATTGCATGTTTCAATCAATTGCTCTATGCATATGAAAAGAAAAAATCACTTGCAATTCATTTGAAATAGAACCAATCTGAAGGCAGAGTAAAGATAGTCATTTGTTTAGAAATAGTTGCTGGAGCAAGAGAAAAAAGTACCTAAGTTGCTTCTTTAAGGATGAAATTACATTAAAATGGTGCATATTAAATCAAAGTTAAATTCTCATAGTTAAATTTAGTAGTATATAAAGGGTAAATTTGAATTAATTAGGTGTATGTTTTAGGAACATGAATACATAAATGAACAAAAGTAAAAATAGGAATATTCATGCAGTTCTTTGCATTTACTGTGTAATAGTAGAGACATAAAACCACAAATTGAATTTAATCTGCTGAATTCTGTGATAATAATGAGCCTATGTTGTCTAGGACGCTGTGGAGGAGGAAACTGTGAGCATTAGAAATCCCAAGGATGACTGGAGCATGTAACAGAAGTATAGTGATGTGTTTTGTCATACATTTAATAAAGCCTGTCATATACGTTACTATAATCCCAACCTTGTTTGCCTTCAACATAAAATGAATATGCAAGTTTTTTGTTTCTGAAGACTGTACTGACCACTAAATTAAAGGATAGACATGTACTTTTTTTTTTTTTTTGCCTTGAAGTCATTATACTTTTGGAGGTCCCGCAAAGTTATTTCAAGACAACAGCTGTTATTTCAGGGATAGATGGAACAGTAAGAATAACTTGCATTGATTTTATGATTATAAAATAATAATAAATATAAATAAATAAATAATGGGTGCTGTAGAACTCACATTGGTAATCTCGTCACTTGGACATCGGTCAGGAAGGTTCCAAGTTCAAGGACACCTGGGCTATAATAGCAAGCTCCCAGATAACTTGAGTTATGTAAACACATTTTTTTCTCAAAAAAAAAAAAACCCACACAAAACAACAAATACAAGTGTTTGAAGCTAAATGTATTGTACCATATCTTCAAATATTTGTTCATAATTACAAATTTTAATAAAGAAAGCTGTATACACAATAGTAACATAAATTTAAAAATATTAAACAATTTTAAATATTTAACCTGGCTAAAACTTTTGTATTATTGGGAGTGCTGTGTCAGGGTCTTGCCATTTTGTAAGTCTCATATCTCAGACTCATAATCATCTAACTTCTGCCTCCTAAGTGCTGAGATTACCAACATGCAGCTCTTCCTGCTGTAAACTTTAATAGGAATGAAAGTATAATGCAAGTCTCCAAAGATGTGAGTCATACAGCCTCTCCTATTCTCCTTAATGAGTCACAGTTTTGTTTATTTCCAGGCAGTTTGTACATCTTTACTTACTACACACTGAGTATCTGGAACAACTGAGAGTTTAGAACAAAACACTTAAACATAAAAGGTCTCTTTTCTCAAAAACCATACAGCTGTATCATGATAATAAAAGAGCTGTCAAGTACTGCACAGCTCAGCTTTGGGAAGGATAATAACCAGCTTCAGTGGGTTCAAGATGCATCTCTGTAGGGCTGCTATGTATAAGTGGATTTACTTATAAAGGTGAATGTGATTATACATAGGAGTCTAAACAGGAACTTCAAATTCAAAGTTTCTGCTGTATGCTTTTAATTGTGTCTCATAGTTAGTAACCTGCAAAGAATCTTCATAAATTAAATTAAATTATATTACTTAATAGAAGTTATTGAGAAATAAAGGTTAGGATTAATAAGTAATTATATTCAAAAGTCTGAGAGAAGAGTTAAGCTGATTATCAAGTAATAAACCAAAATGCTAAATCACATTTTAAGATCCATGGAAATTGAGGATTTACATTTAGGGTTTACTCTGCATTTAAACAAGGCATATATTACATTGCACACAGAGATTGCATATTGCCAAGGTCAGGTAAATGTCAAAGTTAGCATAAAAAGTTTGCATTATTTTTCATATAACATGCTATAATCTTCATTATGTCATTCTAGTATGTATTAATAGTATTCATATTTAATAAAAATGAATTTAAATATGGAGTTATGATTTGGTCTTGGATTCTTAAACACATTAATTTAATAAAATAATTATAATGTGTAAATAAATATTTAATTTTTCAATATGAATTTCAAATTTTAACTAGCTTACATGTCATATATTTACATTAAAAATTACCTAAGTGTATATATATATACATATATGTCAAATCAGAGTAATTACATTTATATTTCTTTAAGCATGTTTAATATTTTTATTACCATATAATAATTATAATTATGATATACAACAAAGGCATGGTTTTGTGAAATGTTATAAGTGAGAAAAGTAAGAAAGATGATCCTTGCTCTTTAAGTTTCCTGAATTTACTCAATAACAACCAGAAGTATATATAAGAATTAAAATGCAAAGTTTATGCCTCTCTCTTCATCACATTTTTTTTAATATTGGAAAAAAATCTTTAATTTTATAGTGACTGAACTTATAATGTGTGCAGTGATTGTTTATAAGTGCTTCCCTTTTATAGGGGTCTTGTCAGTGTGTTTAACTCTTGTCTATTTTATAATACCACCTAAACTTTCAAATAATACTGTGAATTTGATTTGTATTTGTAGATGAATTTCAAAACATAATGAGATGAATACCATGAAGGGTATTGGCAAACCCTGTGACACTTTTGTTTAAAAAAAATACTCTAAAATGAAGTACATAACAAAAGGTGCCTACATATTTGCTTATACTGTTCATTTCTATGATTATAAAAAGACTCTCTTCCTTGGTGAGCCTGGATAGTTTATTCATGTACAATGTTTTAGAAACGGCTGTGTATGGCTTTCAAAGGTAGATCTCAGCTCACCTTTTTTGTTTGTTTGTTTGTTTTGTTTTTGTTGTTTTTTGTTTTTTTATATGAAGTAATTTATTGATATTGGTTAAGATCCATTATATACAGGTAGAAACAATCAAAATTGTTCAAAGAACCATTAAGAATATAGATACCGTTTTATAGACAAAACAACTGGAAAATAGTTTAAACAGACAATATATAATTATGAAAAAAGGAGAACACAAATTGTTCTACCAGACAGATTACAGGGTTTTCAAAAGTCTGCCGTGCAGATCTTAAGATGAAAAAAAAAAAAATCCGTTCAATGTAATCACAGAGTTTTAAAACGTTAGGTGTAAGGTAAAAATGAAGTCCTTTTCCTCTCACAGCGAAAGAGGGAGGAACCAAGACAATTTTACCGTGAATCTATACAGTTTGAAAAATAATTAGTCCATACTGTCAACAACTCAGAATGATAATGAATAATATCCAGCAAAAGAAGCCATACTCAATGAAGCTCATCATCGTGAAGCAGCGCGAGCAGCGGGAGATGGTTTTCCGAAAGTTCTCTTTTTTTTTTTTTTTAATTTTTTTTTTAATTTTTTTATTTTAATATACAATTCAACTTTACCTATCAGCCATAGATTCCCCCCGTTCTCCCTCCTCCCGTCCT
>CABHPR010150713.1:0-32315 GCA_902168415.1 Peromyscus melanophrys | reverse complement strand
CCCCCCCCCCCCCCCCCCCCCCCCCCCCCGCCCTCCCGGCACCCCCCTGCCCACCACCCATTTCCATCTCCTCCAGGGCAAAGATTCCACCGAGGGTTGAGATCAACCTGGTGGACTCAGCCCAGGCAGGTATAGTCCCCTCCTCCCAGGCTGGGCCAAGGGTCTCTACTAAGCCTCAGGTTTCAAACAGCCAATTCATGCACTGAGCACAGGACCCGGTCCAACTGCCTGGATACCTCCTAAACAGATCAAGCCAATCAACTGTCTCACCCATTCCGAGGGTCTGATCCAGTTGGGGGCCCCTCAGCCATTGGTTCACAGTTCATGTGTTTCCATTCATTTGGCCACTTGTCTCTGTATTCCATCCATCCCTGGTCCCAACAACTCTTGCTCACATAAACCCTCCTCCTTCTCACCAATTGGACTCCTGGAGCTCCACCTGGGGCGTCCAGACTGTTCATGTAGATCTCATCCATTTCTCCGTCATTGGGCAATCCTCATGTCTTTCTTGGGGTCCTGTTTTCCAGGTAGTCTCCCTGGTGTTGTGAGTGGCCGTCCAGTCATCCTTGTTCCACAACTAGTATTCTCCTATGAGTGGGTACATACCATGTTTGCCTTTCTGAGTCTGGGTTACCTCGCTCAGGAGGATTTTTTCTAGATCCCTCCATTTGCCTGCAAACCTCATGATGTCATTGTTTTTCTCTGCTGAGTAGTATTCCATTGTATATATGTACCACAGTTTATTTATCCATTCTTCGGTTGAAGGGCATCTAGGTTGTTTCCAGGTTCTGGCTATTACAAATAATGCTGATATGAACATAGCTGAGCAAGTGCCCTTGTGGTATGATTGGGCATTCCTTGGGTATATGCCCAAGAGTGGTATAGCTGGATCTTGGGGGAGATTGATTCCCAATTTTCTAAGAATGCGCCATATTGATTTCCACAGTGGCTGTACCAGCTTGCATTCCCACCAGCAGTGGAGGAGAGTTCCCCTAGCTCCACATCCTCTCCAGCACAAGGTGTCCTCAGTGTTTTTGATCTTAGCCAATCTGACTGGCGTAAGGTGGTATCTCAGAGTTGTTCGTTCAATGGAAAAAAGAAAGCATCTTCAACAAATGGTGCTGGCATAACTGGATATCAACGTGCAGAAGGCTGCAAATAGATCCATATCTGTCACCGTGCACAAAACTTAAGTCCAAGTGGATCAAAGACCTCAACATAAATCCAGCTACTCTGAACCTGCTAGAAGAGAAAGTAGGAAGTAGTCTTGAACGCATTGGCATAGGAGATCGCTTCCTAGGTATAACACCAGTAGCTCAGACACTGAGACAAACAATCAATCCATGGGACCTCTTGAAATTGAAAAGCTTTTGTAGAGCAAAGGATACGGTCAACAAGGCAAAG
Organism: Peromyscus melanophrys; assembly: GCA_902168415.1. Lineage (NCBI taxonomy): Eukaryota > Metazoa > Chordata > Mammalia > Rodentia > Cricetidae > Peromyscus > Peromyscus melanophrys. The sequence goes on along the minus strand of CABHPR010150713.1, from coordinate 30,911 downwards.
CGACAGCCCACAGAATGGGAAAAGATCTTCACCAACCCCACATCTGACAGAGGACTGATATCCAGAATATATAGGGAACTCAAGAAATTAAACACCAAAATTCCCAACAGTCCAATTAAGAAATGGGCCATAGAACTAAACAGAGATTTCTCAGCAGAGGAAACACAAATGGCTGAGAGACATTTAAGGAATTGCTCAACATCCCTAATCATTAGGGAAATGCAAATCAAAACAACTCTGAGATACCGAAAGTTCTCTTAAGGACTCTATGGCGGATCCTCTTACATGGATTTCCTCTGCTGTATCCACAAGGAGATCTGCCAGCTGCTTAACTGAGTCCCTCCTCTCCCCTCCCCTGAGCTTGCGTTTCTGAGGAGACAGACTCCGAGTTGGTGCCTGATTTTCCCAATGACAGTAGGCTAGTTTTAACTTCTTGATCATTTTCAGGATAGCTTGCCAAGACAGCACATAGAACTTTAGCTTTGGTGCTTGGGTAGTAAGCCCGTGGAGGTGTGGTGGTACCATAAATTATGGAACAGTCTCTTTCTGGCTGTCCATCTTCTAATTCCTAAAGCTGACAGTTTGTATTTCATAAATACATAGTTTACATAACCATTCACAGTCTCAATTTTCTTCCTTTGTGCTAAATATATAAATTATTTTTCAAACTGTTTTTTTGTTTTTTTGAGACAGGGTTTCTCTGTGTAGCTTTGTGCCTTTCCTGGAACTCACTCTGTAGTCCAGGCTGGCCTCAAACTCACAGAGATCCGCCTGCCTCTGCCTCCCAAGTGCTGGGATTAAAGGCATGTGCCACCACCGCCGGGCTAATCTTAGCTCACCTTTGCTTTATTTTTCCAGCTGATGAGATTCCCATTGTGTGGAATATCACAGGTTTGCTGTTCATTCACTTGTTAATGATCAATTGTCTCCTTTTCTTTTTTAAACTAAGGAAATATTGACTGCAAATATTTCTGTACAAGTAAGTTCATCGTAATTTGAATTTATTTCTCTGGTTAAATACTACAGCACTGAGTGGCTAAAATTGCTGTAGGCATATGTTTAATCCGTTTTTTTTTTTTTTTTTTGTAATGGCTAAAGGGTTATCCATAGAAATGTTGTCATTTTACATTCCATGTGCTTATACATGTCTTCTCCGTGCTGTCACAACAGTTGACAAAGGCTGTCCTCTTTAGTCAAGACATTCGGTCCTGTGTGCATTGTGATCTCTGCCTAATTTTAATGTTTAAGATTTTATTTTTATTCTTGTGCATGTGTTCTTGTTTTTGTACATCTGTATGCACATGCATATGTATGCTCCTGGATGTCAGAAAAGAATATCACATTCCTGGAGCTGGAATTACAACAAGCATTGAGTTGTAGATACCTGGGGCTGTGGACTGGGTTTAGAACTTAGGTACTTTACTGTATTTTGAGGCCTGTAACTTTAATTATTAATGTAAAAAAAAAGTCTTAGGCCTCAGACCAAAGATCATTTGTTTTAGTTAATATATTATAAGTTAAGATTTACATAATAATTTTGTAATAAAAAAATAAAATTTTACAATATGCATATTTTAAAAATTATATAAATTTCATGGTGTTCCAATTTTATTAAAAATGTGCAATCATTAAATTTATGAAATGGTGAAAATTTAACATGTTACATGAAGTACACAAATACTAATTTATAATTTAAAATTATAGTAATTTATAGTTTATAATTATAGTAATTTATAATCTTTAAATATCTTTTAGCCTTTTTCCCCAATATTATGATTACAAACCTCTGACATTTTTGCTCCCCAGAATGAAACTTTGTATGCTATGTAGACGTCTCAGAATATATAGAAAGAGAGCAATTATTTATTACTTACATGAAACAGTAATTACTAAGATGAGAATATTTGAAGGATTTATAAAAGCCTTAGCTTAAAAGACATTTTAGCTATTTGCTACATGATAATTACCTGTTTTTCCCTTTTAGCCTTCACTCATGCATTACATCTGGAGAGCGGTTTCCCCTCCCTCTACTCCTCCCAGTACTTCCCCACACCTCCCCTCTCCCCCAAATCCATCCCTGCTCAGATTCACTTAAAAAAAGAAGAAGAAGAAGAAGAAAAGAAAGAAAAAAGAAACCGACCTCCCATTGGTATCCACCTAACATGGCCTAAAAAGTTACAATAAGACTAGGCACCACCTTCATATCAAGGCTGGAAGGAGCAACCCAGTAGGAGGAGAAGAGTCCCAAATACAGGCAAAAGAGTCAAGACATCCTACTCCCTCTGATGGGAGTCCCTGAAAACATCAAACTAAAGGACAGTACGTTATATTCAGAGGATCTAGCTCAGACACATTCAGGGTCCTTGTTTTTGCTTCAGTCTTTGTGAACTCCTCTGAGTCCTTCTCAGCAAGCCCCTCTGAGTCCTACTTATTTCTCCTTTTGTCCTCTATCACTCTGTTCCTTGTTCTCTTGGTGTCCTCTAGCACTCTGGATCCTACAATCCTTATATTCCCTCTTCTGTAGGGTTCCACTTGACTCACCCTAGAGACTGTGGGTCTCTGCATCTGCTTACATCACTGCCCTGTGGTGACAATTTGGCTAGGCATGAATCTATGAGCATAGCAAAATAACATTAGGAATCATTTCATTGCCTTTTATTCACTTATTTATTTTTCATTTTTATTTATTTTTTTGCCAGTTGTTCTTGGTTCTATTCTGAGTCTTGAGGGTGTCCGACCTCTGATTTCTGGGCATGCATGGGCTCCCACTAGTAGTGTGGGTATTAAGTTGAACCAGTCATTGGTTGACCACTCCCACAAGTTCTGCACTACCCATATCCCATCCAGCACAACTTGTATGTAGGAGAGACTTTAGGTAGAAGGTTATGTGGCAGGGTTGACATCCCAATCCCACTTCCAGGAGTCCTGCTTGGTTATAGAAGATGAAAGTTAGAGTCTCTAATTCCTATTATTAGGAGACTTCACTAGGGTTACTCTTGTAGATTCCAGGGAGTTACCACTGCACAAGGTTTCTAGTCACCCACCGACCCCCTCCCCCATTCTAGTCAACTCTCCCTGTACTTAGGTTTTCTGTCCCTCCCAGTCCTACATGCTCCCTCCAACTCCCATCCCCACCCACCCCTAGTCCATCTGCAAAATCTTTTCTATACCCTTCCCAGGGAGAACCCTGTGTAACCCTTGAGACCTCTTTGTTATCCAGCTGCTCTGGGTCTGTGGATTGTAGCATGATTATCCTTACTTATCAGCTAATGTCTACTCATAGGTGAGCCTTCCTGGACCTGGGTTTCCTCACTCAGGCTGATCTTTTCTAGTTCCATCCATTTGCCTCAAATTTTCATGATGTTGTTGTTTTTAACAGCTGAGTATTACTCCATTGTGTAAATGTACCACATTTTCTCTATCCAGTCTTCATTTGAGAGATATTTAGGATGTTTACAGTTTCTGGCTGTTATGAATATAGATGCAAAGAACATGGTTGAGCAAGTGTTCTTGTGTTAGAATGGAGGGTTCTCTGGATATATACCCAAGAGTGGTATAGATGGGTATCAAGGTAGATCGAGTCCCAGTTTTCTGAGGAACCACCTATTGATTTTCAAAATGGTTCTACATTTGCACTCTCACCAAAAATGAAGTCGTGTTCCCCTTTCTCTGCCATTTCAAAATCATGAGCTGTCAACTATGGGGCTTTTTTGTTTTGTTTTTTGTTTTTAGCTTGGCAATTATGGCAAGTATAAGATGTGATTTCAAAGTTAATTTGGTTTGCATTTCTGTGATGGCTAAGGATGCTGAATATTTCTCTAAGTGTTTTCTAAGCACCTGTGTTTATTCAAAATTCTGTGTAAAACTGTACCCCCCTTTTATAACTGAGTTTTTATTTTATATCTAGTTTCTTGAGTTGTTTATATATTTTGGATATTAGCCCTCTGTCAGATGAGAAGTTGGTAAAAATATTTTCCTATATTGTGGGCTGACATTTTGTCCTATTGAAGGTGTCTTTTGCCTTTCAGAAGCTTTTCAGTTTCATGAGGTCACATTTAGTGATTGTTTTTACTGCCTGTGCTTTAAGTATTCTGGTCAGGCAGTTGTATTCTGCGCCAATGTGATCAAGGCTATTCCCACTTTCTCATCTATTAGGGTCAGTGTATTTGGCTTTATGTTGAGGTCTTTGATCTACTTGGACTTGAGTTTTGTGGAGGGTGATAAATATGAAACAATTTGCATTTTTCTACATGCTGCCATCCACTTAGACCAGCACCATTGGCTGAAGATTATTTTTTCTATTTTCCATTGTGTATTTCTGACTTCTTATCAAAATTCAGGTGTCCATAGGTGTGACGATTTACTTCTGTGTCTTTCATTCAATTCCATTGATCAACATGTCTGGTTTTATATCAATGCCATATGTTTCTTTTATTACTATAGCTCCGTAGTACAGCTTGATATCAGGCATGGCGATACCTCCAGATATTACTTTATTATATAGTATTGTTTTAGCTACCCTGGGTTGTTTTTGCATATGAGGTTAAGTATTGTCCTTTCTACATCTGTAAAGAATTAGGTTGGAAATTTGATGGGGATCGTGTTTAAATTGTGTTTAAAAAGACATATATTTTTTTCTCTTCGAATTCTATCAATCCATGAGCATGGGAGCTCTTTTCATCTTCTCATAACTTCTTCAGTTTCATTCTTTAAAGACTTGAAGGTTTTGTCATACATGTCTTTCACTTGTTTGGTTAGAGTCACCCCAAGATATTTTACATTATTTGTGGCTATTGTAAAGGGTGTTGTTTCCCTGATTTCTTTCTCTGCTCATTTGTTCTTTGTATATATGAGGCCTACTTATTTTTTTAAGTTATAGCTGTTTCCTGCCCTGTAGGTGTGTATCATCTGTAGGAGTTCCCTGGTAAAATATTTGGGTTTGCTTATGTATACTACCATATAATCTGCAAATAATGATACTGTGATGTCTTCCTTTGCAGTTTGTAATCTCTTGATCTATTTCAGTTGTCTTTTTGTGCTGTGGGATGTTCTCTGTGCTGTGAATGTGTTGTTCTGATTGGTTAATAAATAAAGTGCTGATTAGCCAGTAGCCAGGCAGGAAGTATAGGCGGGACAAAGAGAGAGGAGAATTCTGGGAACAGGAGGGCTGAGGCAGGAGATGCTGCCAGCCACCGCCATGAGTAGCAATATGTAAGATACCAGTAAGCCACAAGCCATGTGGCAAGGTATAGATTAATAGAAATGGGTTAAGATATAAGAACAGTTAGCAAGAAGCCTGCCACGGCCATATAGTTTATAAGTAATATAAGTCTCTGGGTGTTTACTTGGTTGGGTCTGAGCAACTGTGGGACTGGCAGGTGAGAGAGATTTGTCCTGACTCTGGGCCAGGCAGGACCAGAAAAACTCTAGCTATAAACTACAGCTAGAATTTCAAGTACTATATTGAGTAGATATGGAGAGAGAAGACAGCCTTGTATTGTTCTTGGCTTTAGTGGAGTTGCTTTGAGTCTCTGTCCACTTTTAATTTTATTTAAATTTGGTATTTTTTAATTGATTTTAATTAATAATTTTTCCAGCCCAATCACGGCTCCCCTACCCTCTCTCTTCTTCTCTCAATCCTTTCTGTCACCCTCACCTTCCTCCCACCCCCAATCTATCCCTCCTCCCCTCTTTTTAGAAAAGGGCAGGACTCCTATGTATACCACCCAGCCATGGCTTATCAAGTTGGAGTAAGACCAGGTACCTCCTCTCCCGTCAAGGCTGCAGGAGCCCATAGGTATGCTCTAAATTGCCTTTATTATGCTTAGGTATGTCCCTTGTATCCATAACATCTCTAAAATCTTTAGCATGGAATTAGTGAATAGCATTTTCAGCATCTAATGAGATGGCCATGTGGTTTTGGTTTTTGTTGTTGCTGCTTTCAAGACAGAATTTCTTTGTGTAGATCTGGAGCCTGTCCTGGAACTCACTCTGTAGACTAAGCTGGCCTCAAACTCACAGAGATCCACCTACCTCTGCCTCCCTAGTGCTGGGATTAAAGACATGCACAACCACTACCAGGTGGTCATGTGTTTTATTATTTTCTTAATTTTTTTATACGGTACATTCCACTGATTGATTTTTGTGTAATGAGCCATCCCTGTACCTCTGGGATAAATCCCACATGATCATGGTGGATGATCTTTTTTTTTTTTTTTTTTTGGTTTTTTCGAGACAGGGTTTCTCTGTGTAGCTTTGCGCCTCTCCTGGAGCTCACTTGGTAGCCCAGGCTGGCCTCGAACTCACAGAGATCCGCCTGGCTCTGCCTCCCAAGTGCTGGGATTAAAGGCGTGCGCCACCACCGCCCGGCCATGGTGGATGATCTTGATGTGTTCTTGGACTAAGTTTGGGAGTATTTTTTAAATATTTTTGCATCTATGTTCATGAATGAAATTGGTCTGTAATGCTGTTTCTTTGTTGAATCTTTATGTGTTTTGTGTATCGGGGTTACTATTGCCGCCTAAAATTAATTTGGCAATGTTCCTGCTATTTCTATTTTGTTGAATAATTTGAAGAGTATTGGCCTTAGCTCTTCTTTCAAAGCTTGGTAAAATTCTCGGCTAATACCATCTGGCCCTAAGTTTTTTTGTTTTTTGTTTGTTTGTTTGTTTGTTTGTTTTCATTGTTATTGGTGTGAGAATTTTAATGACTGCTTCTATTTCTTTAGGTATTAAATGTCAATTTAAATTGTTTATCTGATCTTGGAATAAATTTGGCAAGAGTTATCTATTGAGAAAATTATCCATTTCTTTGGATTTTCCAATTTTGTGGAGTACAGGTTTTTAAAGTATAACCCAATGAGTCTTTGGATTTCTTCAATGTCTGTTGTTATAGCCCCTTATGTGTTTCTGATTTTGTTCATTTGGATATTTTCTCTCTGTCTTTGGTTTACTTTGATAACTTTTGTATATCTTGTTGATTTTAAGATTTTAATACAAGAAATAGAAATCTATTTTTCAATAGTAGCTGTATAGAAATATTATGTAAAAATGCAAATCATACTTTAAAGATACCTATGTTATCTGAATTTTAGTATTTTTAGTATTAATTTTTATCATGAAAATTAAGCAAAATACTTCTCTTATCACAGATATATACTAAAATCTGAATCCTTGCTTCACTTCAAGCATTCTATCTACTCATATTTCATTTTAAAATGTAAGTATTCACCATAAAATTTCATTAGTATAGAATTATTATAATAAATAAATGTGAAATAACTTATTTACAATTTAATATCATCTGAATATTTCAGAAAAGATACAGTTAACTTTTCCTTTCTTTTCAGATCGTTCTTAGCAGTACTTGGATATATTTCGTTAATGGTATATAGCACTCAAAACCACGGTTATCACAATAGGTCAAGAGTGAGAACTGGAAACATTTTCTTAAGATTCGGACACCCTCACTAAGTCAAGTATAAAAATAATATCCTTCAGCACAATAATGGTCTCTTGACAAAGTGAACAAAAGAATGATATCAACTTCCATAACTTTTCTTTTTCCTAGTACTTAAATTCTTGGACAGTAAAGGCAATGGAGAGAAAAAAAAAATCATCCAAGCTGAAAAGGGTTTTGGCAATATTAATAATAACTATGAGGAAGGATATTTTATGTTACTAATTAGAGCTATGTATTGCACTCAAAGCAAAGCAAGATTGTAGGGAAATACTTTTATAATTCTAGAAACATTTTAAACATAAGTACAAAAGAAGTTCTCAAAGCACATCAAAGCAGAGTTAAATTGATAAAACAGAAAAATCTAGAAAGTCTTTACACAAGAATCAAAAAAAGGCAACACATCACAAAGTTTCAAATTACACTACAAAATTTTTCTGATGAAAACATGATATGTATTCACTGAAAATCAGACACTGGCTGTTAAGTAATGGATAATCATACTACAATCAACAGACCCACAGAAGTTAGACAAAGAGGAGAGGTAGGGAGATGCCTCTCCCTGGGGAGGGGCCTTTCAGGGTCAATGTGGAAACCTAGTGCAGTGGTAACTCCCTGGAATTTATGACCCTAAAAAGAACTCCTAGTAATGGAAGATATGGAGCCTGAATCAGCTAACTTCTGTAACCAGGCAAGGCTCTTAGTGTTAGGACTAGTACAGCAACTCAGCCACAAAACTTACAACCCACAACCTGTCCTGCTTGCATGATGCACTGGGTTAATGGTGGCTCAAAACATATGGGAGTACCAACTAATGAGTGGTCTAACTTTAGCCAAAAGCCATGAGAGGGAACCCATGCCAGGCAATGTCTTGAGTGCCAAGATCCCAAAACAGGATGGCTCATATAGTTGGGGTAGAACCAAACACAACTGACAAAAAAATAAAAACAAATAAAAAATGTAAATGGAATAATCGCTAATTATATTCTGCTATTCACACAGATTGTGAATAGATGTGATATTTTATTTGTGCACCCCAATAAAGCTTATCTGGGGATCAGAGGAAAAAGCCACCCAATATATTAAACATAGAGGTTACACAGTAGTAGCACATGTCTTTAATCCTAGCATTCGAGAGGCAAAGATTCATCCTGATCTCTGTGAATTCAAGTTCACACTGGGAACAGAGGCAAATGTGGTAGCACATGTTTTAATCCCAGCACTAGTTAACCATAGAGGTCTGGAGGTCTATACAGACAGACAGGAAGTAATATAGCGGGGCAAAGAGGAATGACGATGTAAGATAACAGGGCACAGAGAGTTATATAGGCTTGAGTATACAGGAAGTAGCTCTCTCTTGGGCTGAGAATTTCCTAGTGGTAAGAATCTGGCTGGCTTCTTTCTGCTTCTTTGATCTTTCAGCTTTCACCCCAATATCTGGCTCCAGTTTTTTTTTTTTTAATTAATGAGACAGTTTAGCAATTTGTCCTATAGGGGGAACATTGAGAAAATCAGAATAATTGCTAAATCTTGACTGGAGTAGTCTGTGAAGCTGGACTATCTGAGCCAGCAACTTTGAAGCTGTTTTGGATGCAGAATTCTGTAACAGAGGCATTTTGAAATGCTGGATCAGCTGGGCCATCCATTTTCATTGGTGTTTGGTTCCCTTGTTTTGAAAATACAGAAACGTTTAAAGGTAATATATATGGCTGTATTAATGTAAGTATGGAGTACGTGTTGTACATAAGTTGGCCAAAGATATTTTTTTTTGTTTTGTGTTTGAGCAGATGAAATATATGTTACATGGTTTGTAGTTTTTTCTAAATTTATTTCTTTATGTTTGAAGTCAGAATTTTCAGGGAATCTTCCTCAATCAAACCCAATTTTCTTTAACCCAGAATGAATCCACAGCCTCTCATTTCTTGTGGAAATAAAGTATAAACTCTCCCCCAATACAACATATCTTTTGACTTTAAATTTGGAAGAGAAGATTTTTAATATATATAGGTTGTTTGAATCTAGCAGTTTTCATAATTCAGTGTCTCTTAGCAGTGAAAAATTTAGACAATACAATAACATTCAGGATCCAGACTCTCTGTTTATTTTCCATCTTTATGTGTCTTATTTTTTATATTACTTTACTCCCTTTTTAAGGGCTTTATTATTTTAAAACTATATATTTCTATTTTATGACTATCCAGAACTTCTCTTTTCTCATCTAAGTCTGTGTACATTTTTAAACACACTATAACCTGTTTAGAGTTTTTGTTTGTTTGTTTGTTTGATTTCCCTATCTGGGTTTGTGTTTACCGAGCATCTGTATTGTTTTGTGATTGCATGACACAAATCTTAAACTGCCATGTCAGCCACCTCCAGTGTAGTTTAGCTTAGTTCATGTTGGTAGTGCATGGTGGCAGGAAACTGGTCCTTCCCACAGATGTGTCTTGTTATTGCTGCTGGCATGAGAGACAGGAGACTAGGAAGCCATATTTAGCTCTGTGTCTGGGCATTTAAAACCCTTTTTAAAGCTTGCTTCGGCTTTAGAGGCCCTGGATGCTGGGCACCATTTGCATGCAGAGATTTCCTGTCCTGCAGTCACTTTCAAATAAACACATTGAAGTTTATATTATCTGTAAATGCTTGGATAATAGCCCAGGCTTATTCCTAATGAGTTCTTATATTTTAAGTTAACCCATATTCTTCACTTATGCTCTGTCATGTGGGGCTACCTTTATTAACATGGCATATTCCTCTGCTCCCTCTCCTTCTGGCTGGTGACTCCTGACTCCACCCTTTTTCCTCCCTGCATTCTCAGTTTGGCTCTCCTGCCTAACTTCATCCAGCTCAACTATTGGCCAGTCAGCTTTTTTATTAATCAATGAGAATAATACATATTCACCTTGTACAGAAGGATTATCACACAGCATGTTACCATTCTGTAATGGTGAAACATACATAGAAGAACTGGTCAATTCTTCAATATGTCGATCATTTAACTATTCCTGTACCTGCTCTCCCAGTGCCTGGAATTTTTCTGATGTCAAAGGCCACTACTCTACTCACACAAATTTGTTAGTTAACAATTTTAATGGTATGGCTGTTGATACTTTTAAAACACCAATGGCTGTTGTGTTCAACCTAAACTACAGATGACTGTGGTAATACTTTTTAATATTTCTCTCAGAATCATTCTTTATTTTATGTTGTGTTTTGGAGATTGGAGGAATGTTAATCTGTGTTTTCTATTGCTGTAACAAATCATATTCCCATAAATTCATTTCTCTGTAAGACACATATGGCTTTGATTTTCCTATGTCCACCTTGTAATTTGTTTTACCTGAGATAAAGTTCCAAATCCTAGAAGCTGAATATTTACTTCCTGAAAAGACCAATCTGGTTGCTAAGATTTTGGTGATTTTTTTTTATATCTGTGCCTGTGTCTACCAAACCTTCAATTACAATGCCGTTTATTCATACTTTCAATTTTAGTTTTTGATCATTTATAGAAGTTTTCATAATATTGTTTTATGGTCTTTCCTAAAAAAAAATTGTTTTATCGACTGAAGCTGTTCGCTCATCCAGAGCAGTATGGTTTTTAAGAGCAGGCATTATGTCTTTTAATTGGTCTGTGGATGTTTTCCAATGTTGACAGTGAATGATTGAACCAAATTTGATATTGCAACCTGGAGGAGACCCCCTAAGACATTTCCCAATGTCAAAGGATTACCATGGCTCTCCCCTGTAAATCTGCATTCATTAGTCCAATGTAAGCATTTGCTATACCTTCTTTGTACTCCAGAAGGCTGGAGCCTTCAATTTGGATTATTTCTAGAAAAAAAAAAAAAGTATTGCTTCTACCAAAGCCTTGCCAATAATCACTTTTTTAGATGATCTTGCTTACCACAATTAAAACATCTGACATTTTGGTTTTTCTTAAACATTTTAGTAATCACTTCTATTAAAGTAGTATCATAGGCATGATATCCAATATCAGCTCTGTTTCTAATCCATTGGCCTGTTGGTGCTGATCTTGCCTTCAAAGTCCTTATCACCCTTTTGCATTCTGAATTAGCCTTTTCAAAAGTGAAAGATTAAATTAATATTTGTCTGACATCTGGATCTGATACTATTCTATTTACAACTAAAGTCAATCTTTGTAAAAAATCAGTAAAAGCTTGTTTTGGGTCTTGTAAAATTTTACTAAATTACTGGGACCTCTTTCCTGATTCTTCAAACTTGTCCCAGTCATTCAAAACTGCTATTTGACATGGCCAAGGTGTGATAATCAAATTCAGACTGTTTCTGCAATTCAGCATATTGACCTTCACTGAAAAACTGGTCTTGGGAAATATCAGTCCCTTTATACTTATTTCTTTGTTCTATGGCCTTAGCTTTCTCTTTCCACCATGCTTTCCATTGTAATTGAGGACCAGCTTCCAATATTGTAGTAGCTAAATCTATCTAGTCTTGTGGGAAAAATGTGTTCTGAGTTGCCAATAAATTTAACATCTACTTCATATAGGGTGAATGCATTCTACATAAAATGATTGCTTTCTTAAATATTCTCAAATCTAATATTTCTATGGGATTCCATTTAACTTCTCTATAACCTTCAGGAGACCTACTATCTACTGGCTGTTATTATATAATAACTGAATAAACTGTTTGGTTTTCTAATAATGTTGGGCTGCCACTCTTCCATTTCCACATGCAGTGGGATTGTACGTTCTTGTCTAAATTCTTCTGTATCTGGATGTTTTTATTTTCATTATTAGGTCTTTCTAAGGCACATATCCTATCAATAGTAAGTCATTTTATCATATTTGGCACAGTTATCAAGCCACTTTTTTAAGGATAAAATATAAATTACCAAACTGATAGTAATTATAATTAACATTATGTCAATGCCAGCTAAGTCAGTTAATCTATCATTTATTTTTTTTTCTTTTTTCACGCCATCCATTGTGGCATGATACAGAGTCCTAATTCCCTGTATGATGATATGTCCTATTCCTAATGTGCAAAAGATTTTCCTTTGGACTTTCCAGGTGTCTTATCAAATCTGCTGACATTTTAGTATGCCCACAGCAATGATAGCTGCAACAGTGGTGACAGGTGACACAGGGGATACATCCTCGACAGGGTGTGTGGTAGTATTGTGTTCCCCAAAATATTGTGCACCCTAATAAACTTATCTGGGGTCAGAGACAGAACAGCCACTAGATACAAAGGCTAGAAAATGGTGGCACTCACATCTTTAATTCTAGCATTCCAGAGACAGAAATCCCTCTGGATCTCTGTGAGTTCAAGGCCACATTGGAAATAGCCAGGCATGGTGACTCACACCTTTAATCCCAGAAAGCGAGCCTTTAATCCCAGGGAGTGGTGGTAGAAAGCAGAAAGGTTTATAAGGCATGAGGACCAGAAACTAGAAGCATTTGGCCTGGTTAAGCATTTGGCTGGTTAAGCACTCAGGCTTTCGAGCAGCAGTTCAGCTAAGATTCATTCTGGATGAGGACTCAGAGGCATCCAGTCTGAGGAAACAAGATCAGCTGAGAAACTGTCAAGATCAGATTAGCTGTGGCTTGGTCTGTCTCTCTGACCTTCCAGTGTTCACCCCAATACCTGGCCTGGGTTTGATTTTATTAATAAGAACTTTTATGATTCTGCTACAAGGGTGCCCTGGTGGCCAGGCTGTCCTGGGGTGTGCTGGAGACAGATGTGGCAGGGGTGCAGCAGGATGTAAGGGCATGGCTGCACTAGCACAATGGCCACATGGATGATAATTTAGGGATGAGGATGTCCACTTTTTATGTCAGTTTTGGGCCCTTAACTGGTTTGGACCTGTGCAGGCCCTGTTCTTGCTACCACAGTCTCAAGAATTTCCATATGCATTAGTCCAGTTGTTATTAGAATGTCTTGTTTCTTTGGTGTCACCCATATCTGTTGACTCTTGCAATCTTTCTATCTCCTCTCCTACAAAGTTCCCTGAGCCCTGAGGAGAGGGATTTGAGGAAGACATCCAGTTTAGGACTGAGTATCCCAAAGTTTCTCATGTTCAGCACATTGTCCAGTTGAGGGTTTCTTATTTGTTCCTAAATATTGCAAGAAGAAGCTGCTTTGATGATGGTTGAGCAAACCAACGATATGTGCGTACAGCAGAATGTTGTTAAGAGTCATTGCATTGCCATGTTCTTTTAGCAGAACAGTAACATTAGGTTTACTCATAGGTACACAACCTATTTAGTCACAGATTTTTGACCACTAGAACAGTATCATGGATGGGTTCATAATGTTTATGGTGATGAAATTAAAAGCTTCTTATATGTTTTTTTAAAAAAAAGGCATGGACTGGGCCTTAAATCCAATCACATAACTGTGGTCACTACCAAAACTTTTTTTTTCAATATTATACCAACATAACTTGCAGGTAGGTCCTCACTGTAGAGTAAGACTTTTATGGCTGGATTTACTTTTACCTTTCTCCACTGGCAGTTTGCAAAGCATCTTCCAGTACTATGAAGACTAGTCAATAAGGGTAGAGGCTCTAGGTTTGCATCAGTTTGAGTTTTCTGTTGTCAATGAGTTGTGTGGGTGTTGTTTTCAGCAATAGCTCCTCACCATCAGTTTGTGAAGAACAAGCAATAGCTTTAGCAGTAACCTGAGCTACTTGGGTCATTAGCACTTAAATGTAACCCTTTCTGGGCAGTGGAGATTTCCTTTGGTGGTGAGAGGTTTCTAATTGGAGTTATGTCTCCCCCATTATTTGCCTATTCTATTTATATTTCATGAATATGTGTATATGTATTAAGAAGCTTCTACTTGATTAGGGCTCCTTATGACTCCTCAAATGGCCCTTAGTTTTAGCTGTCCTTTTTTGATTCCCTCATTTACTGACCCTTTTCGTCCCTCTCTCTCTCCAATTGCCCCTCCTGATCTTTTCCATTCCACCCCAACCCAATTACAAACTTTAACTGTTTATTCTACATATTTAAATGCAAAATAATGCTTTTAAATCCATACTTTGCACCACATTAAAAAAAAAGAAGTCAAACAATTAAGAAAAGAATGTAACGTGTTTTACCTTCTAAATTCATAAACACAATATAGAGAAAAAGTTTCTTAATATAGATAACAGCAAAGTTTTTAGGCAAGCACAATCTTCACATGGCCAACACAAACACATGAGGCTATTTGAACCTTGAGAAAAGTGGAACCTTACTAAATATGGAATAAGATTATGATAGACTTTTCTCCAAAGAGGAGAAATAAGAAGCAGATTATCGTTCATTACATTTTTTAAAATGACATTAAACCATTTAAAAACAAATATACCTATAAAAGTCATCATAAATGTAACTAACCAAATATGTAATTATCAAATCTGTATAAAAAAGAAATATGCCAAATGTATTTGGTTAAAAACATGTTTTATATTTAAATATTTATATTAATAAATATAGTTTTATATTTTTTTGGAAGTTTTCCAATTAAATAATTGTAAAACCCTGTAATAAGTTAATAAAGGTAAACATTCTTTGCTAAACAAGGTCGAAGAAGGGAACAGAATGATCAAAGTACATCTGACAAAGGAGAGGAGGAAATAAGAGAAAAAATTGAAACAGAAACTCACTACATCTAAAGCTTGTTGTTAAAATTATAGAGATTGAGGTCCTCATTTCATGAACGGGTGTCACGGTAGATTCAAATGGCACTAAAGGTTTAACAAAAATATCATGAGCAAACTGCATTTAGAGGACTAGCTAGGTAAAGAGGGAAAGTTCTTTCAATGGCATCACACTCAAAAATCTATCAGAAGAAATATTTACATTTGCCCCACATCAACTATAACACTTGTTGTTCTTCATATGTATCGATTTTCTTGCTTGGAAAACTCCAGGAACAGACATCTTCAACTTCCAAGTCCCCCCCAAAATGTGTAGAATCCTCATCTAAATGGCAAGGAATGCAAAATAATAGCCACTTTGCCCAAATATATCATATGTTTATGTAACAATGTGTATTTATCTATTTAACTCATTATTTTATTTCTACATATTTACCTAAGAGTTATGAGAACGTAAGTGTATGTAAGTAAATCACCATGGCTGCTATTTCATTAGAGCTCAAAACTAGAAACACCACAAATGTTCATCCAATCATGTGTGGATAAGTAATTGCCTTTCTACTTCCTCACAAAGAAATACCACTTAGAACTAAAGCTGAAGGAGACACTAATGTAAACCGCAGCACATATGGAAAGTAAAAAGCATTTTGTAGCTTGAATATGCCAAGTGCAAATGAGTACATATTTTATGTTATTATACATATAATTTTGAAAGAGAAAACTTCCAGTGGAAATATGAAATCTAGTGTGTCTAGAGTCTTCTTTTTGCCCTGAAGGTAAACAAGAAAGAATGTTTAAATTTGAACTTAACTCTGAAGCTTGAGTGTAGTGGTACTACATAGTAATTCATTTGATAATGTCCATAGACTAGATGTTACTGAGTTTGCTTTATTGTATATGCCTCCATAAACAATTTAACTTAAAACATGCTTTTCAAAATATTTATTTAGATTAATAAATGACAGGAGTAATGAATAATTATTAGTTTGTTATAATAGTATATTTAAATATATTGGAACTCAATTAAAACAAAACTGCATGATTCCATCATTATTTCAAGCTTTGATAAAATGTATCCTCAAATAGGACAAAATAATAAAAGAATAATAAACTCATCTTCATTTATAATGCCAACCTTTAACTTTCATGTAAGTAGTGCTCAACTGAAGTATGAAAAATATATCTCAGATATTATATTTCATATTTTACATCTCGGAAAGATGCACAGATTAAATATTTTTGTCTGTTTTCACAACTGAAAAAATAAAAATATTCTTGTCTTTTCAAAACTTCTTTCAAACATTAAAATCTCTTTGCCAAGAAACAACCATCAGGCAAAGAATGTTACTGTCCAATATAGTCACCCTTATCTTCAGACAATCAAAATATTTTGAGTACCAGTTTCAGCAAACTTGTTGGCAGTTGAAAGTCTGCTGGATTGATGCTGCATCACTTTGAGCCATTCAAACCCCTTAAGATTTTACCACTTTGTAAAATGACATTCCAACACTGTGGGAGTGTAAGAGTATTTTGCATCTTCTAACACCTGGGCATGATGGGGGGCATGCTCTCTACATGTCTTTTGCTGGTAGACAGTATTCATAAGCAGTTATATAGTTTTATTTTTGGAACTTTTAATAACAAAGTGAAATAAAGCTTTATACATGATTTTCAGAATTTATTCAATCCCTTCTCAAAATTTTCCACAATAGGTACAATATTTGATTATTACTTCAAAAACATTGTCAGATAAGAACTATTACAAACATCTCAGTCAATTGGTCTATTTACCTGATGGAATTAGTAGGCAAGAATAAGGTTCTAGATCATTTATATTTATATGTCATTGGTAAACTTTTTATTCTTTTTGTTGTTATTTTTCAAAAATCAGTAATAAAGCCTAACCACTATTGTGATGTTAGAGTTTCTCTTATGTTCAATATGTTTCTTATACAGTTGTGGACTCACATGGAAATTGTAAGCCTTATTGAATCATCTTGTGTTTACATATTTCTAGATATTAATACAAAACTGGATGGAATAAACTCACTGTCAGAATATTATAGAGAGAGTAAAGGGTGGACTCATGTGGAGGAAAAAAACTACATTAAACAATTTTAGTGTTAATATAACAATTTAATTTCTAAAATTATTTAAAATGTTTTACTGCACTTAAATTTCATGGTAAATGGAGAATACATAAAGCAGTACTTATCATCCCACAACAGGAAAGAAAATGAAGACTCACAGAGATTTAAGAAGCTGTCTAGGGTTGTTGGAGTTTAGCTCAGCAATTGTTGCCCTTCCAGAGTCTTCGATCCCATTTGTAGCACAACTTCTGGCAGCTCACAGCTGCCACTAACCCCAGCAGCAGCAGATCTGACTGACGCTCTGCTCTGGTTTCAGGGGGCACTCCATTCACATACATAAAACAACAACAACTGGGCACACATACATACATGTAGTAACAATAAAATAAAACCTTTAAAAGGGAATGCTGTTTAGGACCACCTAAGATATAGGCAGTGTTGAAAGTGACCAAACTGTCAGTTCTAGAAACACATCAATTTCCACTAAGCTACAAACGTAGAATCTAGAAAAAGAGAACTCTCCTTCTGACGGTTGAAAAATCTATAATGAGAAATCAGTGGGCACTGATAGTGAGTTTTATATAAATGGATTTTTCCTTGTCCAAAGAATTATTAAGTGTCTTTATTATAGTATATAATATCCTTATTGAAACTCATAAAACTGTCTGTCAATAAGTAATGGGTTCATTGTGTATAACAACAGTTCAGTAAATTGACTACATAATGTAAATTCTAAAAAGTGGTTGTCATATTGATATTTCATTAAAATTTAATACAATGTTTCACTCTCAGAAGTATTTAAGTGTTGATAGGCAATGATTACTGGATATAAATAAATAATGATAATTTTATTTATTAAATGAAATAACTATACTTCAGAATTAGGCTTGTATTTGTTTTTTGGTGTACTGATTTATTTTTCCTTTGATGCATGATCTCATACAAGATCTCAGAAATACTTAAAAATATCATATCTACATGCAATTTTTGACAGTAATTTTGTAGTTAGTACTTCCCACATTGAAGACAAAATTATTTGATGATTTTTCCAATTATTCAATCCTCTCACAAAGGAGACATCAACTTTAAGTTTATGTTAAGTGGACATGGGTGCCTGTGTGTACCTGGAAGTTTTCTCCAGTCCTGCCCAGGCCTTAAGGTCAGAGCAAATCTCTCCAATTCCTGTCCCCCAAGTAAACACACAGAGTCTTATATTAATTATAACTGCTTGGCCGTTAGTTCAGGCTTATTACTGACTAGCTCTTACACTTAAATTAACCCATAATTCTTATCTATGTTTAGCCATGTGGCTTGGTGACTTTTCTCAGTTCTGCCTTGTCATCTTGCTTCCTTTGTGTCTGCCTGGCAACTCCTGACTCAGCCTTCCCTTTCCCAGCATTCTCCTTGCCCCGCCTATACTTCTTGCCTGGATACTGGCCAATTAGTGTTTTATTAAACCAGTGTACAAAAGCATTATCCCACAGCATTTCCTCTTTTCTGTCTAATCAAAAAGGAAAATTTTAACTTTAACATAGTAAAATTACATATAATAGAACAGTTATCAAGCAAGAATTACAGTTACAGTATCTAGTCTATTTGTATTTAGAAAAATTAAAGAAAATATTTTATCTATTCTATATTTGTGAGTCTAAAGTTTCATATCTAATTTATCTTTTATCATAACCAAGGAAAATTATAATTGTAACTATCTAGTCTTCAATGACATCAAAGACCACAGAAGGATATAATATTACCTAAGTAAACAGGAAGAACAATGTAAGCAACTTCCAAAAATCTAGAATGATAGAGAAAGCTGCCTATCTGGACAGCCATGCAAAGTTCCTCTATAATGTTGGGACATCCATTCTTCAGCCTACAGGCTTAGAGTCTTGCAATCCTGTGTCCTGTAGAATGACTGGCAATTTCTTCTGCAAATCAGGAACCTGAAGAACCATTTTGCTCAATTGTGGCAAATTCAGTGATCATTTTACTATGGGTCCTGCATGTCCAGTTTATACAACATATTATCAGAAGTCCAAGCAAGAGCAGCCTCTTTCCCATATGCTTATTTTTGCCAAGAAGAAGATACTCTCCACATGGAGTGTCTTTGATGCCCATTTTCCTCTTTGAAATTAATCAGTGCTACTTGCTGTGGATATCACTCTGTATCAATAAAGCACTGATTGGCCGGTAGCCAGACAGGAAGTATAGGCGGGACTAACAGAAAAGAGAAGAGAGGGAACAGGAAGGTGAAAGGGGAGACACTGCCTGGAGCCGCGGCCAGGACAAGGAAGATGTAAAGTACCGGTAAGCCACGAGCCACGTGGCAAAGTAGAGATTAATAGAAATGGGCTAAATATAAGAGTAAGAGCTAGACAATGATAGGCCTGAGCTAATGGCCAAGCAGTTTAAATAATGTAAGCGTCTGTGTGTTTATTTTATAAGTGGTTTCTGGGACTGGTGGGACTTGGGAGCTGGCAGGACTTGGGAGCTCGAGAGAAATTTTCCAGCAACAGCTACTAGGAATAGAAATGTCACAATGTCCAGAAAGTCAAAGTTCTTAAAACATTTTAAATGCCATTTTCTGTAGGTCTTTAAAATGTTTGAAGATTACCTAACTAATTGAAATATATCTATGTACACCTAGAAAATTTAACTAACATGACTATAAGTTTGATTATCATGGAGACTGACTACTAATATGTATTTCTTAATTATACATTACAATTTTAAATGAGCTGCACAAACATAATACCTTAAACAAGAGTAGAAGTATACATACAGTATAACAAAATTAAATTTGTATCAATAAACTAAAATCCATAGCAATGTAAAATATTTTTAAACAAGTTGTTGCTCGTCAAAAGTAGATTCAATAATCTACCCTTTCATTCTATCATATCTATAGCCTATATTTCTATATCATATTCCCCCTTTCTTCTTTTAGAAAGAGATTGACTATGACCAATAACTTTGTAATCAACATCCTAAACAAAGACAAACATCCATAATCCATTTTTTGGGAATGTGGGTGTAGTGTTCTAGGCTACTTCCTGCTGATAAGGGGTGCTGGCAGTCTTATGGGGATCCTGAGAATATTCTAGATAATGGTCAAGTCCTGGCAGGACCGGCTATAACGTTTGTTGATAGGTATCATTTGTTATGGTTCAGGAGGTCTGACTTGATCAAATCTGATCCATCTTAACCTAGAACAAATCCATAGTCTCTGGCTTCCTGTGGTAACAAAAGCAGAGCCTCCTTTCCAAAGCAACATATCCTTAGATCCAAATTTTGAAGTCAAGGTACCTTGAAAATATACATATTGGTTTAACTGAGCAGACTTTATAATCAAATGTCTTTCTGCAGTTAAATATCCCAAAGACAGTATAATCCAGACTCTGTGTGTGATTTCCATCTTTAAGTGGAATATTTTTTATATTACTTTTACTTTCTCTTTAAAGACTTTATTTTTTAAAACTCTCTATTTCTTTATATAATGTCTATATTTCTTTTTCTCTCTCTTCCAGACCTATGTACATTTTTACACATATTGTAAACTGTTTAGGGTTTATCCTATCTGAATCTGTTTTATTGTGAATCTATTGCTTTAAATTGCAGAGTGGTTAGAACAAAAGTGGCAGCCTTGACTGTTGACTCCATCCACCTCAGCTTTTCAACATGGCAGTGATACAGGTTCAGCCAGCTCTGCGAGCTGTGCGTAACATCAACTCTCAGAAGCAGTGGGTCTATGCTTCCATTAAAGTAGCATGTAGCCCAGAAACCTTTGTTTCTTTTATTTATTTATTTACTTTTTTAACTAGTGAAAGCTAAATCCACCATGCAGTGTGCTGCTTGGCTTGGAGACACCACTGTGAATCTGCCATGCTGTAGGTCAAACACATAAGCCAGGAACCTGCCATAGTGTAGCTCAAGCCTACAGACCTTGCATCTCTGTATCACAACTTTCCTGAGAGACACAACTAGCAAGATGCTCTTGGCTCCATTTTAGAACCCTTTTTTAAAACTTTTGAGTGGAAATTCTTGCCTCATATCTGGGTGCCATTTGTAGCAGGAAGTTTCTCCAGTTCCGCCAGCCCTGCAGTCCTTCAGTTCACTTATAAAATAATCACTCAGAAGCTTATATTAATTATAACTGCTTGGCCATTGGCTCAGGCTTATTACTGACTACCTCTTACACTTAATTTAACCCATAATTCCTCTTTATGTTTAGCCACATGGCTTGGTACCTTTTCTCAGTTCTGCCTTGTCATCTTGCTTCTCTGTGTCTGGCTAGTGACTCCTGACTCAGCCTTCCTCTTCCCAGAATTCTCCTTATCTGCTCATCCCGCCTATACATCCTGCCTGGCTACTGGACAATCAGTGTTTTATTAAACCAGTGTAGGAAAACATTATCCAACAGCTGTGTCTATAACCTTGTATATAACAAGTGGATTCTGGGAGTTTCCTAGCCAGCTACCCTAGGCTAAAACACAAGCTACAGATTCATTGAGAGACCATCCAATGGCATTAGAGAGAGCTAATAAAGACCTGAGACATCCTACTGTGCCCTCCACATATAGAGGTACTCACTCATTCTGGCAAAGTCCTACATACACTTACACATACACACACATACAATGTATACATCAGCATTTATTAAATAATTAATAAAGGTACATTTGCTTTTCTGTCAGAACATTTGTGAATGAAACTTTTTGCTTAGGATAAGAAACAATTTTAAAATAACATTTCTTTTGACAATAACCAGTTGTATCCAAAGATACCACATTATGTCGGCCCAGCAAAAATCAGACATAAAAGAAATTCAAATTCACCTGGTAGCTGAAGGACATTGTTGTTTTGCTGGAAAGATGACAGCGTTTTTACCCATGTAAAGCACCTATTTGTCTTGAACTTGTTTTGTTCCATTATTATATATTTGTAGTTACTATGACTAGCAGAATAAATGGTGATTACAAAGGATGCTGTTTATTTAATTTGGAAATTAAGATGAGGCTCTCTCTATGATTGGCAGACACCCGGGATTTTTCTCCCCATTTTAAAGAATGACAGCAAATGCACTTTTCTCTGACATTTAGGATGATTAAATTTTGAAAAATCACTTGGCATATTCAGAAGGACTCCACAGGGTACTCAAGTCGTATTAAGCAATGGATCATGTTAGCTTAACTTATAGTTAAGATTTGCTGGCCTGATATTATTGAGTTAGGCAATATTGCTGAAATGGAAACATAAAATTTTGTTGCCAGAGATCAAGTTTGTGCCTGCCCTACACTATAAATTAGCCCCATCATACTTTAAAATACAATGTTTTTTCTGCTATGAGTAGTACTGTGAAACAGCAAAGTGAACTTACACACAGAAAACCTAACCTACTTGGTGTGAAACAATGTTCTTTTGTTTATATATCATTGCATTTTAAGGTTAAAGGTTACTTGGTCATCAAGATTTCATATACGAGGCTGAAAAAGAAAAGCCAAAAAGAGTGCAAATTTTCATTTTTAAAAAGAGTATGCCCTTTAGCCAATGTCTTCCTTTTGTTTTTTTTAACCTGAATATACATTGGCTACTATTGCACCCTCACAAGAAATTTAATAAGACATGGAGAGAAGAATAGTTTTATAACACAATGTTCAAATAGCATAAGGCATCCCTATGCAAAATATATTCAAAGATACATTCAATAAAATTAATGTGTCTAACTTAATTTCAGCAATTTAAAAATATAACATTATTTGTTATATTTGTAAAATTATTTAAGTAACGAATTCCATAAAAATGAGAAGAAAATATCTTATTAAACCTCTCTGAGAAAGTGCAGCATTGAGAAAGAAGAAACATGAAGGAAAGCAACATTCTTCTATTAGAGTCTCAAATATCCATGATGTAAGAAATGGTAAGAGAGAGCTTCTATTTTCAGAAGAACCAGATAACTATTGGAAAATATGAAACCTGAGAGCACTTCCTTCTTCTTAGAAAGTGGTCATATCATCACTCCTGTATAAAATTATACTAAAATAAGACAACACTCACAATATAGCCAAATTCATGAACTTTTAATCATTTTTATGATTAAATATCAGCTTTATGCAGAACCAACAAATTTTTAAAGTTTTTTTTCTAGCAATTACTTATTTCATTTCCATTATAAGAAAAATAAGAGATAACAATTAAATTAATCTACTGAATAATGGGAAAAACAATAATTAATCATGTCATAAATTACAGTTTTAGTCAGTGATTCTCTAAAATCTGTTTTCTAATTTACCAGAGGCATAAAGTTTATACAGAAATATTTGAAATATTAAAATTTTTATTGTTCATTTGGAACTTTTATCCATCTTGAAGACAACATAGTGAAAAACATGGTAACTATTGATAAAATGGAAACATTACATGAGAAATAAAAGGGACATTCCTGCATATAATCACCTATTTTTCTAGCTTTAAAATGTTGCATGAAAATTTCTTCTGATTCTACAGTGTGATGCAATACACAACTATTTTGTAATATGTGATTTCTATTTAGGAAAATGAAAAAAAATCATTTAGTATATATTTAGATATTTAGAATATATAAAATATATCAATGGAAGATATTTTGACTTGAATATCAATTAAAATAATTTGCTATACTGGGAATTTTCTCATAATTAGTGCATTGCGTTGAGTATGTTTATATGTGGATAAAAAAATTAACCAATCGCCAGGCAGTGGTGGTGCACACATTTAATCCTAGCACTTGGGAGGCAGAGGCAAGTGGATCTCTATGAGTTTGAGGCCAGCCTGGGCTACAGAGTGAGTTCTAGGAAAGGCTTCAAAGCTACACAAGAGAAACCCTTTCTCAAAAAAAGAAAAAAAAAAAAAAACAATCATAATAATGGTTAGAAATTGTCTTGAAGTTTTCTAGTACCTCTACTCTTGCAGGCCACAAGTATATATCAGAGATTCAGCTGTGTATTAAAGCTGAACTTTGACAGGCCAAGGGTCTGTCAAAGGCAAAGCTATTTATTATGAATATTTTGGTGTTACCCAGCCTTTAATATTTCAGCTGTCTTCTCCTATGAAATCCTTGTGTGCCCAAACCTATTGGTAAACAGTTCAGCTCCCCAGACCTGCTGAACCTACTAAGTTACTAACTGCCCTGCTGAGCTTAGGAGACAAGCTGGTGGGACATGCCTAGCTTTGTTTTCTGTGCTAATGAAGCTCAGACCATCCCCTTGCCTTGAGGAGGGCTAGTGGTTCTGCAGAGCATTTTGACTGAAAACAAAAGAGATTTTTACATATCAAGGTGAGAGATAAAACAACATTCCTGAGGAAGCAGGGAACCACATGACCAGGGAAAGAAAGGACAGGCATTTTTCTGTAGACAAGGACAGAACAGCATGGCCTGAGAGAAGAGAGGATGACAGAGGTTCCATGGAGGGTAAGCAGATCTCCAGTAGAGTTTTCTGAGTGCCAGGAGTAGAGAGCAGCAGAGATGGAGAAAGAGGATACAGAGGACCAAGATGAGGCTGAAAGCATAGGAGTGAGTTGTTAGCTGGACCATGAGATAGGGAGCTGGACGGAACTGCAAATATGGAGATAGGATTTCATCCCAGAGAAATAAAGTAGACGGATATAGAGCTTGTTATGTCTAGAGTTATTCCTGCCTTGAATGCCTAGTAAAACTACAGCTGAATTGATGTAACTTTGTCTTAGAAGAATAAAGTTAACAGTCATAAGAACATAGCGTATGTAGGTTTTTCCCCTGATATCCCATGCTAGACATAGCAAAGCCCCTTGGTCCCTGGGGAATCAATACTCTACATATTTGATTCTGTAACTTATCAATGTGTAAGTGAAACCAAATAAACTATTAATGTTTTGATGCAATGTTTGTATTGAAAAAACCCACTACTATTATTCTGATAAATGTGTGGTGGTCAATGGAAAATCTGGGGAGTCTGTCCACTTTTAAATGAATTCTCTTTTTTGCTACTGTCATAGAAAAAAAACCTTAAAAATAATAAAGTCATTAAAGAGAGAAAAAAGTGATATAAAAATAAATAAGCCACATATGAGTGGGAAATACCATAAAACAGATCATATATAATGCTTTGTTAACTTTAAATATTTTAAATGTTAATAAGCAAAAAATGTGACAACTGCAGAGAGACAGCTGTAATGTGAAAAGAGCTGTTAAATTTAACCAGCCTCTTAACCTCTAAGCCACCTCTCCAGCCCAGCACTCGGGAGGCAGAGGCAGGCAGATCTCTGTGAGTTCGAGGCCAACCCGGTCTCTAAAGCGAGTTTCAGGAAAGACGCAAAGCCACGCAGAGAAACCCTGTCTCAAAAAACCAAAAAAAAAAAAAAAAATTAACCAGGCTTTATATTTTGTGGTTGTCTTTACTTTAAAATGGAAGTCAGTGAATGTGTTGCATTGGGGGGTGGGGTGGGGTATGCCTTTGTTTCCACAGGAAATAAAAAGTCGTGGAATTATTCAAAATTAAAGATAAGCATTGACCAGGGGAGATCTTGGCTGCAGACATGAGAGAGGAAGCCAGGAAAGACTGCAGGACAGGTGACCTGTATGCTGATCTTTCTGTATGGCAACAGCTCTGAGATTATATGAGACATGATAAACCTTGTTATCTACAGACTGCTCATGAATTATTATTACATGACATCCTTTCATATGGCATGTATAGAAACTGATTTTACAGTTTGTTTATGCAGCCCAAATAGAATTATAAAAAGTTGGTAGATGCCTTTTAACTGCTCAAACATGAAACGGAAAATCGTCTTTAGCTGACTTGGATAGATTCACAGGATATTTCATACTTGTGTTAATACAGACATGTATGCTACCTCTAAAAGTCTGTGTGTTTTCAGAACAAAATGACCAGACACTAATAAAGAAGACAAATAGCCTAAGTGATCCAGCCTCTCAAAATGTTGGAAGTTCCTCAAAATTCTGCATCCAGAACACCTTAAAAGGTGTTAGCTGAGATGGTCCAGCTTAACAGACTACTCCAGCAAAGAGTTCAGATAAGCGCTACATTGTCCCATCACACAGAGACTAAACAACAATAATAAGTCTAGTTCTCTCAGGACTTGACCCATTATCTCAATTTTCTCAGGGTTCCCTAAAAATGCTGTCACTCCCAGATAACAGTAAGCCCTCTAGAGAACATGATGCCCCCATTTCAGAGGTGGTATGGGTAGTTTTTTTGTTAATTTGCTGGGCTATAAATGTTTGAAGGAGGATATTAAAGAGGAAATGAAGAATTTCCTTAAAGAATTTGAGGAAAAGACACACAAAACAACAAAAAAAAGGGGAAGAAATCAATAAATACCTTAAAGAAAGCCAAGAAAACCAAGAAAAAGAAACATGTGAAGGAAACAGCTCAAAACCTGAAAATTGAAATAGAAACAATGAAGAAGACACAAACCGAGGGAATGCTGGAAATAGAAAATCTGAGTAAATGAACAGGAACTACAGATGCAATCATAACCAACAGATTACAAGACATAGAAGAGACAATCCCTGGCATGGATGATAAAATAGAGGAAATAGATTCATCAGCAAAGAAAACCCTAAAACCAAAAATGTCATAAATGTTTGTCATCATTTAGTGGGGTAGGTTGCAAGTTGTTGCTGGTCGTGCTCAGGAAAAAGCTAAACGAAGCAGGTTGGGTTCAAGGATCTCTTTCTGTAAAGAAAGACAGGGCATAGGAATGATAAAATAAACAGGTACCATCTTAAATACTTTACACTGGTATGGAGTTTGGTATACTGATACAAATTTAAGGCTTTTTTGTCATACTGTATATATGTTTCTACTCATGATTAAGATATTGTAGCTATGCAGCTCCTTTAAAAATATAATAATTTTCTAGTCCTTGAAAGTTATTATTACAAACTCTTTAGGATAATAAAGAAATACTGGTTAGTACTTAGTCATCTAACAATCAAACTTGTGGGCAGGTTGGTATGGCTTTTGTGTTCAAAGATATATTTTAGACAAGTAGATGGTCTTCAAATACTTCAGAGATCTACAGAATATGGTATTCAAGGTGTTTCAGTTACATAAGACTTTTCATGTCAATGAGACATGTCTGCTACTGGCAACACCAATCTACTTCAGAGAAGATAATGGGTATCGAAGAATCTCCAAATGGAATTTTCTTTCCTTATGGCAAAAGTTAACCACTGGGCAAGAAATTGCCATCCCTCAACTGCTGACAGTATACTGTCCAAATTAGACAAGCAGGACACAAAAGAAGGTGACTGCTGTACTTTGCCAAAATAAAGCCGGACAGTCCTTCAAAAGGCCTGCTTCACACAAAAGTCTCCCAGATATTCTAGGCCTGTAGGCCAAAGATGGATGCCCCAACATTGCAGAGGGAGCTTGGATGACTTTTCAGGCAGCCAGCTGTTTTTTTCATTTCTATAGTTTTAGAACTTGCTTGCTCTGCACTTTCTGTTTACTCAGTTAATATTATGTCCTTTTCAAGTCTCTGATTGGGTTGAAGAATAGGTAGTTATAGTTTTACAGGTTTTCATTCAGAAAATAAACTTACATAAGAAATGTAAAGTTTATAAGATCGAGAAATAAAAAATGCTTAAGTTGTATATCTAAGAAAATGTTTTGAGGACTAAAAACATAGTTTTGGGTTGTTAGTATAAGTTAGGATAGAAAGTAAAATGGTTACAAAACTTTGGACTCACCAAGATAGGATAGATAATGGAGTATTTTCTCTGAATTTGCCAAATGCAAAAGGACTGGACATTGTAAATGTAATTCTTATCTGATAATTGTTTTTATTGTATATAACTTGACTGTGTTAGAGTTAAAACTTTCCCTTTTTAATTAGACAAAAAGGGGGAAATGTTGTGGAATATTTGTTTATATTGTAAATATATATCTCTACCTAAGGCACCTTCTGATTGGTTTAATAAATAGCTAAATGGTCAATAGCTAGAAAGGAGAGAATGGCTGGAATTGTTTGAGAAAGAGAACTCTGGGAGGAAAAGAGGCAGGGAGATGCCAGAGAGACATTGAAGAGATCAGCCATGTGTTACAGAGAAGAGGTAATTAAGCCACTGGACAAAACATAGATTTAAAAAATATAGGTTAATTAAGTTATAAGAGCTAGCTGAGGACAAGCCTAAGCTAAAGGCCGTTTCATAATTAATATTAAGTCTCCATGTTGTTACTGAGGAGTTGGGAGTCCCACAAATGATAGTCTGACAAGAAACCTTGCTACATTTTATGTGTCAAATGCGGGTGACACAAAATGTAGAATTAAAAATATGCATTATTAAGTTATAAGAGCTAGTTGGGGACAGGCCTAAGCTAATGGAAAAGCTATCATACTTATTAAGAAGACTCCATGTCATTATTTGTGGGCTGGTGGTCTTGACTAGAAAGTACAACTATAGTATATTATTACAGAAATGTATGAGCTACTGTGTAATGTTTTGATACTTATATATACTGTGTTATATATTATAAGAGTCAGAATTTCTATCTGCTTAAATACCTATTTTGTTTGTTCCAGTAAAAACACACAAAACATTGTCTTCTGGTTTTCTTATATACATAGTATATCACCATTTTATATAAAGAGCTAGATAGGCATTGTTGCCTTAGCTTAATAGATTTTGTTGCCTCTATGTAACTGTGATTTATTACACTTTGGTCTATATGTCCTCCTCACACCTTCTTTCTCTGTCTCACATATTATCAATTACATTTTTGTACATTTAGTAGATGATAGGTATAAAATAATTTATGTATTTTTCTGGGTAACCTTTTAAAATCCTGATATAATTGCCTGTGGGTAAACACGTGCTTCAATGACTGCATCTCACGATATCTTAGGACTGAGCATTGTAGAACACAATTTTCAACGATATAAATGATACATTTTTATTTTACTTTTAAGAATTATTATTATTCTTCTCCCCACATGCATGAGGGGTGTGTGTGTGTGTGTGTGTGTGTGTGCGCTCATATGCTCATGTCTGTGCAGGTACCTGTTAGTCAAGAGGTTGGAATCAGTTCCTTAGGAGATGAAGTTGCAGGCAGTTGTGAGCCACCTTACTTTGAATCTGGAAACTGAACTTCATCCTTTGTAAAAGCAGCAAGTACTCCTTCCTTAACTGATCAACCACATATATGAATGTGATTAATTTTGAAACTCATGTTAGTAGAATTTATTGTGATGAATGATTTCATGTGGTAAATAAGAATTATGTGTCATGGTGATTTTTATTTTTAGACTAATTATCACTAAGTCATGGTTAATGGAAGTGTGTGAAAGCTCTTCTAGAAGGATAATTTAAAGTTTGATTGAGTTATCACAGTATTTGCTAAACTGAAATCATGTAATGGTGATACTCCTCAACATGCACCATCTATTTAGCAATTACTCTGTCAGAACATTTATGCTCAATCAGCAATTCCACCTGCCAGTAGTCTTAGGATTCGGAAGGTTTGATGGCTTATTTCTAATACATACTTTAGTTTGTGAAAACAGTGGATAGATAACTAGGTACAGCTCAGTATTTCTTAAAGTCAGAATTAAATATCCTAGAAATACAATCAACACAGTATGTGTAATACATTTTTGTCACTTAGGAGCTCTGGCAGTCTGTCAAGATCTAGATAACCATGAGTACAAATGCAGAATCAGGAAGCCTGCCCAACAAGTATGCTTTGCTTTGTCAGGATTGAAAGGATCAAGTGCTCTGTAACCAGTATACATAAAACAGTAACATCCAAAATTAATATTTTAGTGATATTACTGTGAATTTAAGTGCAGAATGAATGTAATTGAATTAATTTGTTTTCCTACATTAGACCAAACCCTTCAATGGATTTATCTTTAAACATGTACAGAGGAAAAACTGATCTCATTTATTTACTAAAATTAGGTTTTATAAAGTAAATGTAGCATAGCATGTTATATATCATAATATATATATTTATAAGCATATCATTTATTTTCTTTTACCCTACTATATATAATATTTAATTTTAAAGAATGCATTTTTGTTTATATCTCTGTAAAATGATAAATAAAATTAAATATTATTTTTATATATTAATTAAAATATTTCCAAATTAGGTCATTTGTGAAATGTTATTATTTTTATTTTTCAAGGAATAGCTTTCTAAAAAATGTATACTTGTATTTTCAGTGGATCATCTATTTTTAACAAACACCTAGTACTCTAAATAAGGGTTGCTGCAAGATATTTACATAGTATGAATAACAATATTTTCAGAAGTGAAGGAAACTTTTGAAGCCATCTTTTATTCTTTAGTCTGACATTACTTAGTCTAAGTATAATCCATTCCTGAATTTATTATTAGGCATCCAATTTTTATAAGAATCACACATCTTTATGAATATCCAAATCATGTGAATCCCTTTGAGTGGTTTAACTCACTGATCCTTAAAGTGTCTTCACATATTCTTTTGAGCTTCATTTTTGACATAAATCCAGGAAGACATGAACCGTGTTGCACCATTAAAACTTTCAGGTGGACATTTGTATGAGCTATTAGAAGTTTTCGTGCACTTATCTACTTTCCCAGAAACAATATTTTCAGAATATGTAACTTTGTTGTACTATGAGAGATGAAATAGAAAACATTTGACAGAGTTTAGAGAAAACAATGTTTCCATACCACATAAAATATCTAAGTGTGACAATCCTT
>CABHPR010150712.1:2903-40708 GCA_902168415.1 Peromyscus melanophrys | reverse complement strand
CTGTTAAGCAAATGATAGCCAAGCTATAATGCATAGAACCACAGAGGTTAGGTAAAGAATAACAAACTTGGCAGGGATAGACCTCTCTAGGAAAATAAAACAGGATAGTTACAGACGGATGGGAGAGACTGAAATGGTAAAATCAAGTGGGTAGGGAGAGGGAAGAGGGAGCTGAGAGAGGGAATACAGGGAGGGGTATAATGGAAACCTAATGCAGTTGAAGATTCCTAAAATACTCACATATATGAAAGCAATCTAAAGGAAATCGCCAAATAATGGGGAAGAAACAGCCTCAACTAGATATCTCTTGTCACCAAATTAAGCTTCCAGTGCCAGGAATGGTTTACAACTAAATGAGTTGTTGACCAAAGTGGTCATATGGGAACCTCCAACCAACCCCAGCTAATGCCAAAATATAGGTTGCTTAGCTCAAACTGACATCAAGGCCCTATGGCTGAAGTCAACACCTACACAATTCATTGACTATGGAGAAGTCAAGCTGGTGCCTACATAGAGTTTGCACAGTCACACCTAAAAGGGATGTCTCCATCAAATCTCCCCCTTCAAGGATCAGGGAACCTTGCAGAAGAGGAGGTGGACAGAGTATAAGAGCCAGAAGGGTGGAGGGCACCAAGGAAACAAGGCCCTCTAAATTCACATGATCAATGCACATAAGAATTCAGAGTGAGGCAGCATGCACAGGGCCTGCATGGATCTGCACCAGAAGGAGTCCAAGGACTGAAAGAAGCAGACACATGTCCCATCCCTAACCCAGATGCTGTCTCAGATTGATAAACACTTGCAAATGAAAATATTTATTTTATCCACTCATAAGTCCTTTGTGTATATATGATATCATGGCTTCCAGTTTAGTGTTTTTATGGGATTCCTGAGTGTGTGAACCAGCAGGTCTCTGTGTCTACATTTATTTCATGTGCCTTTCTTGGGCTCTTTTCCTTCTGTTTGTTTTGTCCTATTCAATGTGTGAGATTTTGTTCTATCATATTATATTAATAATGCTTTGTTATATTATATTTTTATTCCTTAGAAGCCTGCTTGTTTTCTAATGAGAGACAGGCAGGGGTAGGTCTGGTTTGGAGGGGAGGTAGGAAGAACCAGGATAAAAGAAAGAAACTGTAATCAGGATAGGTCATATAAGAATTTAAAAAAATCTATTTTCAAAAAGAGGAAGAAATATTTTAAAGGAATTTTTAAAAAAAGTAAGAAAACCTGTAGCTAGGTAGTGAAGAGCTAGGAAATTTGTAAATTGTTTTGTCTTGGTATATTCTTTTGGAGAACCTTCCATTGAGGACTTCCACGCAGCAGGTTCAGTTCAATACCTGTGTAAGTGACTGGAAATTGAGTAGTCAGTGAGGAGAGAATGCCTGTCCACCTCAAGCACCTGTCCCAAACCCCACTTTGAAAAATGGCTTCAAATTGAGAGGCTCTCACTATCCACACCCGCCCCCAATTCACTGATTCTTAGAGTAACTACAAGAACTCAGGAAGTGCTGGGCCTGTGATTACAGTTTTTATAAGCGGCACAAATCAGTACCTGACAGGGATCCTAGGATTAATCTAGGGAGGTTTGTCGCTTGAAGCTTCTTGTCCTTAGGGGTGTAACTTTCTTCGAGCTCTGTGATGCCTGTCACCAATCAGGAGGCTTCCTGAAGTCATATTGTTTAAGTTTGCTTAATTCTTAATGATACTGTCATTTTGATGCTGTTTAAATGGGATTCTTTTTTATGATTAGCTTTTTACATTATTCATTTATTGTATGTAGAAATCTGAAGGACTTTTAAATGTTGGTTTTAAATCTTGACACCTCCATCGCTGCTTAAGGCTTCTTCTAGTCTTTAAAACTCTGTATGCATCTGTGCAGGTGGTGGTATGGGCACAGGAGAGATAACCCTGCCCTCCTTTGCCA
Source organism: Peromyscus melanophrys (assembly GCA_902168415.1). Classification (NCBI taxonomy): domain Eukaryota; kingdom Metazoa; phylum Chordata; class Mammalia; order Rodentia; family Cricetidae; genus Peromyscus; species Peromyscus melanophrys. Next base: position 38,781 of record CABHPR010150712.1, on the reverse strand, counting down.
CCAATGTCTCTCCTCGGTTGATGGCTTCTTGCACAGATACAGGCAGAGCAAGACACATCTTCCCTTAGGGAGCTGACCATTAGGAATTTGACCATGCTCAAGGGAATATATGGACAATACAAAATGGACTTTTTTTCTTTTGTGAGGGGGAGGGGTTTGGGGGAGGGGAGGGACATGAGAAGACTGGGAGGTGAGTGTGATCAGGACACATGATGTGAGCTTCCCAAATAATTGATCAAAAAATTTTATAAAAAAACACTGTGCATTTGAAAAGAACATGTTGTTTTGCAGGCGGGGTGTTCCAATGAGCTTGTTTATTATGTTAAGGCCTTTGTGCCCTCGCATATCTTCTATCTGCTTATTTCACTTCATTGTTGTAAATGGGGTAATAAACATTCTTATTATGATTGTAGACAATTGATTGCTCCTCTGAGATCCAACCAGTTTTGCTTCATATATATTTATGGCATAACATCAAGTGCATAAATGTTTATTTAGCTTATGGGGTTTTTTTTGCTTTTTGTTTTGCTTTCATGAAGTGTACATTATTGTTGAATGTCCATCTTTATCTACTAGAACCTTTTGTGATTTGAATAAATTCTTTAAAAGGTTTTTCTTTGAAAGTACTGGGGACTGAATCCAGGGCCATGCACCTATTTAGTCAAATGCTCTGCCATTGAGCCACATCCTCAGCACTTTGTTATTTTTATTTTGGGATATGAACTCACCAAGTTGTTCGGACTAACTTTATTAAAGCTGCCTAGAAGGTGGAGTCATTAAAGCAGCTGATTAACACAGTTATTTTGTAGGGAAGCATGTCGTTCACTCTGAAAAGATTCATTCAAGAACACACCTTGTCACCTTGCTACCTGGTAAATCTCTTCAAGTCCCTACACCCTGAGCAGTTCCAGCACATCACTCTATTCTCTACAAGGCAAAAGAGAAAATAGACAAAATGTAATATGAACTGGAAGTGGGTGTTCTTATAGTCAAAAATAAAGACTGATCAGAAGCAACAGAGGACAAAAGTCAGCCATGCAGGGATGAATCATAGAACTCATCATCCTATTGAGAGAATCCTCTCAGCAACCTACCCCAAAGGCATGCCACTTAAACACTGAGTTAGATGCCTCAGCTGTAACCAGACTGATGCACAGCTCTTGCAAATATGGTATTTACAGAAATGACAAGAGTATTGTCATTCACTCAAAAGAAAACAGTAAGTCGGGAGTTAGAATTGAGAGACACTACCTTCAGAAGCCAGACTCTCAATAGTACGTGGGGGTGAAGCATCCTATGTCTATGTATCAATGCATGCTATTGACCTGGAATTCATGAAGAAACTTAGCAACAATTTAGATATTTTCAGTTTGGGCATTAAAAATGTAAAATATAATTACCTAGATATTCTGTTATGTCAACTTCATATTCATATTCATTATGCCACTAGCCCACTTCTTAAAGATGCATTGAGTATTCCTTTAACACAAGGGCTTGTCGGATACCACTAAGACCCAAAGTATATCACAGACACTCAATTCCCGTGTAGTATGAACATATAGATTGCAATGTACAGAGTGTGTGCATCAAGTCTGTTAAAATATAGATGGGAAGAGTGGATGAGAGAGAGAAAGAGAAAAAAAGAGATTAGATATTACTGTGAAATCCATGTTTGTTTAGGTGTTTAAATTGCCTCACATTTGGCCCATTTTAGGCCTTACAAGGTAAATATTTTTCTCCACACATATTCAACCTGGCAGTTTAACGTAAATTGAAAAAGCGAAAATAAACCCAGTGTTTCCCCACCTACACTGGAATTACAGACACACCAATACAAGAAAAAAATATTCTTATGTCAGTTTTCCCTCTGTATGCATTTCCTCGTCATGTCAATTCCCAGGCTAAACATGACACTAGGGGCTTCAGTTACCATACACTAGCTCTGTTTCCTAACTCTGGGCCCATTTACAGCTGATCAGTACAGCCTAGATTATGTGAAAATTAACAGTCTGGGGAAAGGTAGAAGTTATTAATCCAGTAGCCTCACCATTAACTATCATAAAGGAACACACGTCTATGAAGACTGAAGAAAGATAAGACATAATCCATTCTGTGATCCTCTGTATATTTTACCCTCTTTCATGTCTGATAATTCATACAGTTACTTAGGAGAAACGTGCGGCATACAACTGTGCTCTTAAAATGATCACTCTTGTATAATTTGATGAGAAATAACTGGGTCATCTCATTCAACTTTCATTACTTTGACATTTCCTAAACTCACAGGGTCCTATGTAATACTAGAGGATTTATCTCTGTTTTTCAGGTCATCTGATCTATTAGATTGATTTTTTTTCTAAATTTGCTCAGTCTATGACTTTATACTTTATCTCTATAATAATATCTCCGAAGCTCAAAATGGTTAGCCTTCAATTATTTTCTTGCTTTTAGATTTTCCAATACAGTTGCTTATATATTGAGTTTGAGCCTAAGGAGACTATTTCCTTAATTAAATGCAATGAAAAATTTCGGAATGCTCAAATATTAAAATAAATGCTCAAAATACCAGTTTTCTAGTTTTACTAAGACATAACCAGCTAATAAAAATTGTATATATTTAAAGCCTGGATGATGATTTGATAGTTATATAATTTTTATATTATCATAACTTCACTGCTATCAAACTAAAACACATGTGTTGCCTCACCTGGGTACTTTCTTTCAAGTGTGCGAGGACATTGCGGTCCATTCTATGAGTCAATCTCAAGCATATAATACACTATTATTTCTAAATATATTTATATGTATTTATTATTTGAGAATTCCATACAAAATTGCATTTTGTATCCACTTCTACCACATCCCCGTTCCAACTTAATAATCTTTTTTTTTTAATCCCCAAGTTGAATTAGTGTTGTTTATAAGTGCACCCTCTGGATCATCAATAATCTACTAGAGGCCAAATGTCTGAAGAAAAGTGAATCTCTTTCCCTTAGCAGCCACCAACTGCCAATAGCCCTTCCTGAAGATCCCTAGAGCCTGTTTCTATAAATTCAGCCCAGTTTTGTTCTTCAGCAATCCACCAACTATGTAGGTCTCCTCTCTTCTCATTTGTGTTGGGTAAGTGACCTATCAGGGATGAATCTCCTTTGTTATGTCTTAATCTTAATATTTACTTGTCTAACCTTGCATCTGAATGGTATAGAATGCTACATTATGCTGGTGAAGCTAAGAATTCTGCTATTGACCTTAAAGAGATGCACTACCTTTAATATTTCATGTGTGAAACAAATTTCACATTTCACCTATGGCTACTGTGCTGTGATCTCACTAGTCTGATGGGTTTAAATACTAAACAGAGAAACATTACATGTTGGTCCAGATGAATACTCTATTTCAAGTTGAAATACTTCAGTTCCCCTTTGTTATTTTGCTCAATGGTATTAACATTAATATATTTTACAAATTTCATAATTTCGTATATCCCTTGCTTCCCTCTCACTGAGATATTTACAGAGCCCTTCAGGCTTAGTTATACTTTTGTTCCTGAGATGTTGACAAACCACACCATTCTACACATGCAGCCATTTTGGAAGGTGCCTTTTTCTTGGTTATATCCAGATGTCAGCTGCTGAGATCCTGTAATCATTCTGCTGAGCATGGTTAGAGATACATCTCCGTTCCAGTTAATTATCTGGTTCATTGACTCCTTCTTACTTTCTGGCATAATCATCTTTACATTCTCCTTTTTATTCTCGGATCTCAACTGTCTATTTGCCAATTGTCACTTACTAGGTATTCTTGCTGCCTGCCCACTGGAAAAAAAAATTACAGCTGTCAGAAAACAATGTGTACACAGTAATCAGTGTATCTAGCCCCCACCAGCCTCACAAGCCTGACTTTCCTTTCTTGACTGCTCTTGCAGATAGTTGATGTCATAACTTCCAAGCCATCCCACATGCCATGTGTGCTCTTGAGCCCGTTCTCACTCAAGTGCTCCATGATACTGTCAACACTCTTTTCCCAACACCATCTTTTTTCTTTTAAGTATCACCATTTCTGTGCAAGCATAGGGCTAATTAGCTCTTTAGAAGGCTGTTTTTTCACTAGCAATTGCTTGTCTCTGCTTTCTTCCCCTTACCTTCCCATGTCACGGCACATTTTGAATCTCTTCTGATCTCTTATTTTTCTTATGTTCAACCTCAGAGATATTATGCAGATATTTTGGAGTGGGACATTCTACACTCAAAGCAATTATGTTTCACCCCTTCTAAGACTCTGGTGAACACAAACAAGCAAACAAACAAAAGAAAACCTGTTTGTGTCAAAGTGCCCAAATTTGACAATGTATCTTTCTTGTTATTCAAACTGTGTTGCTAAGCTTCCTAACATTTTTCATGTCACTAAACCCAGCACTCCAGTGAATGGAATCATGGTAATATATAATATACTCTTCAATTTTGACATGCTTCCTTCTTGTGGCTTTCAGGTAGTTACATCAATGAAACTTATACACAGTGCAACTCCAAGGGGAACTCTGTTTACCTTGTAGTCATTCTTCATTTGTATAATATATACATATATATATATTATCCAGTTGTATATGCTTTCTCACATAGTTTTTTTTAAAGATCCTCATCCCAAACAAAGTTTAAAAAAAAATGTGTGTTAGCTACTCGAGTCTGTTAAACTGCATGGTAATCATCCTATATCATGGATTATTTATTTGTAATGTGTTCTCTAAATCTACTATGTTTTCTCAAGCTCAATTTTTAGATCTATCCTATGATTGTAAAAAATAAGGTAGAACATTCTGTGCTTAATCTTCGTAGTGTAAACAAACCACTTTATTAAATATGAGACATCCATATGCAACTGTTGACTTGATTTCTAGTTTGGGTCTAACAGGTATCTCCAGTGTGGTACCTGAAAAGCAAACTGCCTATCATCCAGATTTGACTCTTCCTGTTTTACTTATTATAAAACCAACATTAATTTTCAGCATGCTCAGGTCTAAAACTTCATGTCTATCAGCTTTTACTTAACTATTTATGCTTGTATATCTTATGTGAAACACTGTGGTGGTTTGAAAAAACAGGGGCCCCATAGGGAGTAGCATTATTAGGAAGTGGGACTTTGTTAGAGTAGGTATGGACCTTTTGGAGAAAGTTTGTCACTGTGGGGGTGGGCTTTGAGGTCTTCTATGCTCAAGCTATGCCTGGTGACACAGTTCACTTCCTTTAACCTGTGGATCAAGATGTAGAACTCTCTGCTCCTTCTCCATCACTATGTCTGTGTGCCACCATGTCCCACCATGATGATAATGGACTAAACCTCTGAAACTCAAGTCAAACACAAGATTCTTTCTGAATTAGTTCCTTTTCTCATTGTTGTGACCAAATACCCATCAAGATGCTACTTGAAAGCTTTCCATGCAAGATGAGCACTGTGCTTGACGAAGTAAATAATGTGTGCAGATTCAGTATCATCCACCTCTGCACAGTTAGACAGAAGGTGAAATTGGGACTTCCTCCATCTGACAGGATCAGCTACAGTGCCCTGCATTAAATCTATTTAAAGTGTCTTCCATTTCTGTGTCTTGCCAATAAAGTTTTAAATAAATACATCCAAATTAAAATAAGCAAGCAAACCAAAAAAAAAAAAAAAAAAAAAAAAAAAAAGGAAAGAAAGAAAAAGAGCAACCTGGAGAAGAAGAATCTGCTTTAACTCAAATTACAGGGTGTAGTCATGTGGCTGCTGGAATTCCACTGTCTCATTTCTAAAGATGAAAAAGAAGAGAAAGGAGAGGGAGTGAGCTTAGTCATGAACATCAGAGCCCACCCCTCCAGGGACCTCTTCCTCCAGTTAGACTCCACCCCCCACCATTCCACAACTTTCCACAAGACTGGGAGCAGCATTCAGACCCAGTAGCCAGTGGGGACATTTTCATTTAATTTGTTGTTATTTCTCTTTCTTGCAATGAGGACCCAAATATGATGACTAAATGCAGTTAATCAGCTGCATAAACAGAATATTCATTAAACACTATGACAATTAGACAAAATGTTCTTTGGGGTTTAAAATAATTTATTTTATTATTCGTTGAAAATTTCATGCATGTACACAATGTATCATTACCACACATATACTCCACATTCCTCCAAATATCATCGGGCTCCTTCCCAACACATCTTTTCCCCAAAACCTTCATGTCTTTCTTCTTTATTTTGTAACCATGAGCCCAATTAGTGCTGTCCATATGTGCATGGGTGTGGGGCCATGAGTTGGGACATGGACACCACCAAGTGCCAAACTCCCCAGTGAAGAGTGACTCTCCCTCCCCAAGCAGCCATCAGTGACCAATAGATTCTAGCTGGCAACTGCAAAATTACTACCTGTCCTAAAACATGATTTGGCTGTTTTTCTTTGCTATTTCACCTTGGTTTCAGTTTCTTTGTTCCTATAAAGAATCAATAACTACACAATAATCTTTAATGAATTCCTGTGGGGCTTGTTGACAGTGCCACCTCTGTGTGAACTGTCCAGTAGAAATTCTAATAATATAATCTTATTATCTTATAATTTGCCTTATTTGCTTCTGTTTTGACACCATGAATTAATTAAAACTGATAAAATGAAGTGGCAGTGGTCCTTTGCAGAATGCATTGCACTGCTCGTTGTTAAGATGTCTAGAGGCTCCTGCTTAGGTGTCTGGATGTCTGGATATATTTGTCCTAGGCAACATTAGCTGTGGCATAAACAATAACTGTCAAGACTACAGTGTCATGAGATAACTTGAACCGGAATATGGAGAGGTTTGTAGGAAGGGAGACGTGGTACCCAGCTCCTTCTACCTTCAATTATCCCAGTGTGAAGAGCTTGTACTGAGGGACTCGGGATGTAGCTCAGTTAGGGGAGTGCTTGCCTAACATGCAGGAAGCTGGGGTTTTGAAGTGAAGGATGTAGTCTACGTAGTCTAGCCCAGATGAGTCTTGGTCATCCGTTTCATTTTGGTTTTCCCCCCCCCCAAAGGTGCCTAAAAGCAGACATTGAGTTACAAGCGCATGAAAACTGCATTCTTAGCTCATATTTGGAATACAATTGGTAATGGTTATTACTCTAGCATTGAATATAATGTGGCATGTGAGTTAGCATCTTTGTGTGTAAAGGATTACCACATCTCTATGCAAAAGGTGTTTATGGGTTCACCTAGAAGTGTAGTGGAGGAGTGAGAAATTATCATTCTTTTAATTTAAGTTAAAAGAGAGAGTGTATAACATTATCTATTATGGAATAAAGATTTTAATTTTGAGTTGATTTCCTGGTCAGACAATTACTGAAAAATGCTAATAAATTTTGTCGGTGATAGAGCAAGGGATGCATATATTGAAATATAGAAGTGGGTCTGTAGAAACTTTCAACTGTCTCCTCGACAATTTTCAGCTATAAGTGGTTATACAAATCATGTGAGATATATCTTGACTTTTTTCAAGCTTTATAAAAAGAAAAATGCTCATGAGTTTATTCTCACTTGACACTGCTCAGCGTAGCTCATATTTCCCAACTAAGAACTGTCATGGTGTGTAGATTTCTCCTTCCAGGCTGCCTTTCTATTTCATGAGTTGTTACATCTTGACGCCACGAGTACAAGATGGCAGAGGGAAGAAGAAAAGGTGAAATTTCACCCCTTGGTACAGTGTGGATATTTTCTCATGCAAATTGCTAACTTCTAACTTATTTTATGTGAATAAGCTAACTGAAAACAGAATACTTAAACCTACACACTTTTGAAAGGCTGATGCTATCAACAGACAAGGAGGAGGAGAAGGAGACGGAGAGGGAAGAGAAAGAGGAGGAAGAGAAAAGGGAAAAGGAGGAGGAGAGTACAGAAGAGCTAAAGGGAAGGAGAAGTGACCAGAGAGTAGGAGGTAAAGGGCAGCTGGATTTAGAGATTTTTACTTCCTGATGTTGAGATATGGTCAAAATGCCTCTGATAGAGTTTTCAGTTTAGCTTCAAAATTTGTTCCTTTCATTTTGTTATTTTCTTTCCTCCTTCCTCCCTCTTATTCTCCCATTCTTTCCTTCTGTCCATCTTTCTTCCTTCCTTCCTCCCTTCCTCCTTTCCTCCCTCCCTCCCTCTCTTCCTTATTTTCTTCTATATTACTGCTAACTTCAGTTGATCTTTTCAATTTTATAAGCTTTGTTGGTTAAAAAAAATCAGCATGCTAAAAGAAAAAATCCAAACACCTGTACAAATATAAGGCAGGTGATTTGGACATTGGGACATATGCATCGAGATGATGAGGAAGTTTGCATCTATCTATCTAAACATGTCTAGTATCCTTTCTAAGCCCTCTTAGTAATCAAAAACATCAAGGAACTAAATTAATGGAATGAAATATTTGTGTGGCTAAAGTACTTGATTTTGAAATTAGGTGTAGGATTTTCAGTTTATCCAAGAGGTAGTAAATCATACGTGTGTACGTGTGTGTGTGTGTGTGTGTGTGTGTGTGTGTGTGTGTGTGTACATTCTATATGTATTCTATATATTCTCTATATATTCACATTTACTATATATATATTGAACCTTGAAAAGCAGAGCACTAGAATAGAGGATTTTATAGCATATAACCTTCATAGTGTCAGTTGTTTTCGCTATGGTTTTTCTTCAAATATGGAGATGTAGAAAAGTAAAGACATAATCTCTTTAGATAGAGAAACAGAAGCCTGAGTTTGGGGATAGCAAAACGGTTATGGTGCACAGAAATAGTCCTCTGATTCTGCTGACGCTCTGTAGAGGTAACTTGGATTAAGTCTAAGTTCCAAGCACCATGAGTGGTTCCTTGAAACTTGAGACAGAGAGCACAGGAAACACCACAGGCATCCACTGGAGGTACAGGGACTGCGGCTGCAATGCGGGAACTGAAACTTCCAACAAGGATAGACAAGACTTGCCAGCAGAATAAAGCTCATCATTTGTACAAAAGAATATCCCAGCCTGAGCCTCTACATGATATCTTCCAGAATATGCAGCTGTTACTAATATTGAGAAGTTGTTTCATGTGCAAGATTAACTGTTGCTGAAATCCTGTTACTCCTTTAACTAAGCCTGTGAAGGAGCAATGAGCCATTGCTCATAAATCGCCATCTTCTTTTTATAGAATGGCATCAACACTGAGTGGAGACAAGTGAGGAGAGGCCTTGAGCCATTCCAGCTGTGGTCAGGTTTGAACTGAATCCCTGTTCTGCTTTGTAACACACGCATGATGGTAAGGAAGCTATATATTGTCTCCCACCCTGAATTCCCTTATATAAAATTTGGTGTGATAATGTTTATCTCAGAAGTCTGCCATGAGAATTATAGTAAGCAGTATATAATAAAGCACTCACCATGGTTCCTGACACATTCTAATAACACAGAAACAGTATCTATTAATATTTTAGATACCTTCAATTTGAAACTATCACCCAAGGCACTTACCTTTGAGAGGTCTTGCACTAACGTTTACTTATTTATTTGCAAGGCTAGATTTATAGACATTATACAAGCTTATATTAAAAGGATAAATGCTGAGGGAACTTTAAGAATTTCATTCATGTGTTTTTTTTCTTTATTTATTTGCAAAGCTCCATTTATAGACATTATGAAAGTTTGTATTAAAAGGGAAGATGCTGAAGGATTTTATGAATTTCTTTTGTGGATTTGATTGTTAGAATCACAATCTTAAAAACCACCAAACAAAGAAATAAACACAAAGCAGCTCTGAATACCCTCATCATTCCATTAGGTTGATTTAGGATGCAGTTACCATGGGAATAGTATGGTGACTGGAGGGTACCAATAGGCACACTTGATTGGCTGTGGTTTCTTGAGCTCAGTTATTTGTTAAACTGTTGTCTATTTCTACACAGTACCAACTCTTTACATGTGTCTTGTACTCAAGTTTTGATGATTACTTTAAACTCAATTATATTTAAGTTGATATTGCATTTAACATAGCTAACCTAACCTGTATCAATACTTAAACTACCCTAAGTAAAATATGCTTAGAATGCCTACATCAGCCTACAGTGCACATCTTGAGAGCACTTCACATGTTATACTGTTAGTCTGCAAAAGGACAAAAAAAATGAAGTTTAATTGTTACTTATTAATATTGTTTCTGTAGCATTGTTAAGCCAGGCAGTTGCAAGTCAAACTGTAAATTAAGGTCACCTGGACAACAAAATTAAGAATCACCTTCATTTTTAATTCATTCATTTTCTTTCGAAGGGACAGTCAACACTGTTAGTGTTATATCGCCGATACATGTGGCAAACTCAAGGAAGCTGTCTGGCACACAGAAGGAGTTATCTAATGATGGTCTTTTGTTTGTTGGTTTGTTTTTGAGATTTTTTATTGTAATTACAGCACTTCTTCCCTTCCATACCTCCAAACACTGCCATATACTTATCTCTCCTTGAAATTCATGGTCTCTGTTTTCATTGATTGTTATTGCTTGCATACATGTCTATTTAGGAATGTATATTATATTACATATTCCTAAATTAACCTGTTCAATCCATGTAATGTTACTTGTGTATATGTTTTTAGGGCTGACCATTTGACACTAGACAAGCAATGGCTATGTTCTTTCCTGGGGGAAGACCAACTTTCTTGCTCCCCAGCTTTACTCCGTTGCCTGTAGTTCTTGATGTAGTGTTGAGGCCTTGTGGTCTTTTCCCTGTCCAGTCTGGCATGTTCATTGGTTTCATCCTTGTTCGGCGGCTATTTGGGTGGTCATGTTGGTGAGACTTTACAGGCATAGCTTCGGGCATTACTAGGAGACACAATCTCACAGTAAAGCCCATGATCCTCTGGCTCTTACAGTCTTTTGCTCCTTCTTCTATAATGTTTTCTGAACCTCAGGTATGGGAGTGTTTTGTAGGTAAATCTTTCTTTTGCCAATGTATTTGTTTTGTGAATGTGGTAAAGGTACTTACTGTTGTTTCAACGCACATTTCCAATAATTCATTAGTTTAGCAGTTGAATATCACATTTCAAAATCAGTATGCTATTCTTGTGTCAATCAAGTATATATTAATTAAAATGATAATAATAGACCCTAAATAGTAGAATGGATTTTATCTTAGAGATTAAGAACAGCATAGAGTATTAAGTTTCAACAAACATGTATTATTAAAGATGGGATAAAGAATAAAGATTTTAAACATTAAAAAAATTACAATATTCTTTTAAAATTCTGTGGAGAAAGAAAAACATGGTGTGAGTTTATAGATTTAAATGTTGTATTTGAAATGTTCAATCACCATGTCAAAGACGATTGCCAAAATTAAGCTTTGTAATTTCAGACTGAGACTTTATTTTCCATGCATTCAATTAACTTTCCTGTGGACAGGCTGGCTTATTGAATGTTCTTTATTTGCTTACTGGTAGTAGTCATGTGCTGTTCATAATTGCAATTGCAATAAAATCATCTCTTTCAATTAATTCGACAATGAAGATCTTACTTAACTTTGAACTGTTCATTAAGCATTTCTACCATCTTAAGCATTTGCTCCCTCCTAGGGCTAGACCCCTGAAGGCAGAGGGAAGGCTATCGACACTGGTAGACATTGCTGTGTGCATTGAGAATGAACAGACATTTCTCTTCAGCCTCCAGCACCTGAGATGATGCCCCTCCTGGAGCTTAGGCATGGGTTCAGTGCAGGATCATTGTTCCCACACATACTTTCAACTGGAGTCCACTATATTACCCTGTGAGGGTAATAAGTAACTTGATATCCTAATGCATCACCTAACAAATTCTTCATAATTAACCTTCATCACTCACCAGTATCCCACCTATTATATTCTGTTTTGGGAAAATATTATTTTATTGCCAAGAGAAATGCTTTTTCTGTATACAAACTAAAAGATATTCCTCATAAAAATTAAACTTCAACTAATGAGGTTGATAATCAAATTTAGAACTACCAAGTGCTTGCTTCTCCTGATTTGATTTAAATGACTTTGATGTTAACATGATTTAGGCATACTTATTCTCAACATGACTCATAGTCTTTGCATGATTAGGCAATTTTACAAACCAAGCAGTTACATTAGAATGTTGATAATTCATTTATTGCCATTATAATAATTTGCCCAAACAGAACTCTGAAAATAACAAAAACAGATTTATTTCTAAAACTAAAGTATGTAAGTGTTTTTTAATAAAGATCTGTAATTCCCCTGTACTGTTTCAGTTATTTGGTTAAAGGATGTAATACACATGGGTTCATTACTTCAATTTCATTTCTTCATGAAGAATATGAGCATTTAAGAAACCACTCCTGTAGATATAATTCTAAATAGTCTTATTAAATAAGAAACACAGAGCCAAATAAAGAGTTAAAAGCCCAAGAGGTCAGAGCACTAGCGAATAGCCTTTAGCTTACCAGTCGCTGCCCTCCTTCCCCTGAAAGAGAGACCTTCTCCTGTGTGACCCATCTTTTTATTGCCTTTCTATTCTGCCTTCTCATTGGTTCTAAACCCAACCACATGACTTCCTCGTCACTGCCTGTCTATACAGACCTCAAGGTTGGTATTTGGATTAAAGATGTGTGTCACCATGCTGGCTGTGCCTTTGATCACACAGAAACTTTGCCTGCCATGTGATCAGATTAAGGGCCTATGCTACCACTGCCAGACTTCTGCTAAATGGCTAGCTAATAGCTTTGACCCCCAGGCAACTTTATTTATTAACATACAAATAAAATCACATTTCAGGACAAATAAAACATCACCATACACTCCCACATCTCACCCTTTTATAAAATTCTGTTCTGCATACACAATTTTACAACGCATATGTAATTATTTAATGGTATAAAATGTGAGCCTTTCTGGTCTTATGTTTCCCACTTTATTTCTCTCATTGCCTTTGAATATCACTGGAGATGCAGATATGTGGCTGGAGAGATAATCCAGTGGCTAAGAGTACTAGTTGTTCTTGCGGAGGACATGGATTTGGTCCTAAGCAAACACATGGTGACTTACACCTTCCTCTAACTCCAGCTTCAGGGGATTCCAAGCCCTTTTATTGATGCTTTGGACACTGCATGCATGCGGAATATACAAATAGGCACATACACATACACATAAATAAAAAAATTAAAATAAATAAAATACAAACAATTGCTTCCTTTCAACTTAAGGATAGTTTTAATATGCAAGAATTTAAGAAAGGACTAAGCATCCTAGTTTATATTAAGTTTATATTCCATATGTTGTCATGTCCAGTTAGTAATCAATTACAGCATAATTTTAGATAATTCTCCAAGATGTAAATCATACATCTCAAAAAAAAGAGAAATGGATCTGTTTTATTGAAAATTAAAGACTGAATTCCCCAACATGTAACAACTGCTCAAATTTGTCATTGTGTAAGATTTTGATCATAAAGTCTTAGAAACCTCTAGTGACATTTTTTGTTATTAGAATGGGGTTTCGAATATACTGTAGTTTAATGAAATTTGTTTTTGCTAATTTCTCAATCTGTGCTTGGTTTTATAGTGAATAGGCAGAGGAACAGGACTCAACATAACCTAAAGTTCATTTATTTCAAGATGTGGAAACAAGGTCAAGAGAGACAGAAAGGCTTTATGAAGACAGGGCTACTCTAAACAGAGATGTCACATGAGCTTAGTCCTTTCTCACATTTTCTTTCTATTCTGCAACTCACTATTTCATCTCTATATCCTTCTAGCCAAAAGTTTGGTTTCATCAATATTAAATCATTCTAATATATAAAATATATAATAAGAAGCATATGAAATATACTAGTATTAATGGTAAAAAAATCAATTTTATACTTCAAATCTTTGCCAGATTTTTTTGTTGTTGTTTCTTGTTTGTTTGTTTTTTTTTTAGCATGGCTGGGATTTGAATTCATGGCCTAAGGCATACAAGGCAAAAGCAGTCTACCGCTGAGCTGTAGCTTCCACTCTCAAACTCTGATTTATATATAAACATTCCAAATATCAAGACATAGGACGATGTCAGCTCCGATTTGCCCCTCTAGACATATATAATACAACTCAAACAACAGGGCAATGGAGGTAAATGTCCAGTAATGCCAGATGAGATGTTCTGTGGTGGTCAGTGTGACTTGCACATAGAGGTGAGGAATCTAGTGTTTGAAGATACAGGTTTCATAACACAAAGTGGTGCTACCCAATGATGGTCATCTGCTGACCTTTAAATCACCGTGAGTATAATTGTCTCTTGTTGTTAAATGTTATTATTGGGAATAAGACTAAGACTCTAAGAGCCATCATCTCAGCTGTGCTTCTGATACTGATCCTGAGACCCTGAGCCATAGAATAAGAGCAAGTTAAGATCTGGCCTCAGACACTGACTTGCAATGTCACTGCTATCCATTGCCTTTCTTATCCTGTGTTCTTCCTCTCTCACATCATGTCCTTCAACTATACCTAAGCAGAGAAAGCTGAGAAACATTTGGGTGTCCACTGCAGATCACACTATATCTTTTTGTACATTAAAGAGGTAATGTTATCAATTTTTTTTAATTTTCTACCATAAGTGTTTAGAAACATGAAGAATTAGAGTTGTAGCACCAATCATTTTTAATGAGGATATTTGTTTTACTTCTTTTTTCTTGAAATTGGAATTGTATCTGAGGCTTCTATTCTATAAACACGTGTACACATACACATGCGTTCTCACACACCACAGCATGACTCCCAGGGTGATAGTTGTAAAACTCTTAAATAATAAGGTGTTGGTCTCGATGACAGCATTCTTGACTCATCATGGTCACTTTTCTCTGTTTTTTTTTTCACCTGATACTGCAAAGTTATCTAGAAATATGAGTTGATATGTCTGCTGACTCAGGATGCACGTATTCTCATCACTACAGCACAGTGTAAGCGCTGTTTGATACAGTCAGTGAGACTTTAGGATCATGGTTTTGTACTTACTACTATGACTCATGCATTTTCATGGATGCACAAACACAGCAAATATGATAACACATCTTGGCATGGGCAAATAGAGGTAAATTCTCATTCGAAAACTACGTATTGCAGGAAATATGGAGATGGGTAAGATGGACTTTTAGCCAATAGCTTGCCTCCTGAAAGACTGACACCAAGGCATTTTTACTAAGTATTTATTTGATGCTCTGTCTTTGTATACTTCTTACTGATATAGCAATTGTGAACTTATCTATTGAGGACTAAGAGGGTTAGAATAACCACAAGATGGTACAATGTTTACAAATTCATCTTCCCAAGAGGACAAGGGTGGTTTCACATACTAGAAAATCCAAAGAACTAGCACGAGACTTAGGATGACAGGGAGACAGTGGGAGAACATTGGAGATGTGCAGGCCCTACTAGAAAAGAGTTCTGTTAGCTTTGATGTTAGTTAGGCAGTGGTGGCACACGCCTTTAATCCCAGCACTCAGGAGCCAGAAGCAGGCAGGTCTTTGCGAGTATGAGGCTAGCCTGGTCTATAGAGCGAGTTCCAGGACAGCCAGGGCTACACAGAGAAACCCTGTCTTGAAAAAACCAAAACATAAATAAATAAAAGAGAGAGAAATGAAGATGTGACGTACACCAGTCACCACAGGGATGCCTTTCTACACTAGGGAGGTTTAGGGAAGGCAGCATAAACATAACAATTGAAGTGCATATTGTATCTGCTTACCCCTTGACTTCATGTTTAAAACATGTTGCTACCATGCGTGTTTCCTTACACTTCATGTGAATATAAAGCCATATTTGAGACATCCATGGGATAAGGAAACTGTAGACAATTTTCTTTAATCAAATGAGAAATTTTAGTTGCAGTTATTTGATTATTTATTTCCTTAATCTCATGCAAAAGAAGGCACATAAACCAACAGATATCTCCAGTGATTATAAATGTCTAATTTATCTGTTACTAACATATGAAGGACAGTTTAGAACAGTCCTTTTCAATTAATGTAGAATTGTTAGCCAAAAAGTATTCAGGCATATTACATGGCCAAAGATGTAGAAACCACAAACTCTCCATTACTATCCAAACACTGTGCAGTAAGAGGAAAGAACCATAGCCTATGGGTAGTTTTAGATTCAGCCCAATAGATACAGGATCTGGAATGTGGAGAGTGATATGTCGTTGGCCTTATTTTGCATATATTTGCATATTAAATCTTGGTATCTAATCTAATCTTAGTGGTATTTGTATTTGCTGTATCTATTTTCTTCCTGTTACTGTAAAAATGGCTGAATATGCAATGTCTTGAACATGTCTATGGTGAGTAAAATTTGTACATAAGTCATGTTAAGAGAGAACACTGAAACCATAGTCCTACCAAGTGTTGGGGCATGTGGGTCATGGGTTCCATGTAAGCCTTGGCTAAATGGTAAAACCCTGTATTGAAATATTTAATAGGGAAATAGTATAGTCTGTTTACTACTTATTGAAATAAAACACAAAAAACCCCCACAGATTTCTCTAACTACCCATCAGCTCACCAGTACCCAAACCTGATGCAGCAGTCACTGGATAAAAGAATGAGCCATGCAGCAATACCTCCTTTCAGCCTTTATAATACTCACATATATCCAGCTGAGCCCCACAAGAGCCCCAGGGGAATGGGAGGAGTTGGGTGGATATTTTTTGGACAGTGGGATCTCAGATCTTTCTCCCTTCAAAAGGACAAGGATTAGAGCAGAGGAGATGAAGTTGTGGATGTGTCCTGCTCAGAAGGGTTTTTTTTGGGGGGGGGTGGGTATTGTTTTGTTTAATTTCACTCAAACCAATGTTTCTCTCTCCATTTGTACAATCTGAAATAGTGCTTGGCTGCACATTTCATGCTTACAGGAATTCATTGGACTAATCCCAAAGAACATAAATAAAGTATTCAAAAATATACAGGGACTGTGATTGGAGAATTAATGAAAAATGAGCAGAAAATGCACTGAATACATAGCTACCTAGGAAGTACTGGGCACCACACTTCACCTTTCTGCAGAAAAATGAAGAACAAAAGCATTGTCTCATTTAACCTCTTATACACAGCTACAGTGTATGAAACTACTTTCAATTATTATTCTCTATGCCTAAGAATCTCCCATTATTCTCTAATTTGGGATTAATAAATATTCCCGTAATGGTGTATTTATTAAATTTGATGTAGCACTTTCGACATGATGTATTATATCTCCTTAGTTTTGCAGGTAGCATTTAAGGCAGTTAAGTTGGCATGGTGATTAGGGAAAGTAATGAGTTTCAGTTCACCACAAATGAATCTTGAAAGCTTCAGTGATTACAAATGTCTGACTGTAATTGCTTTTATTTCCATGGCTAAAGTGTGAGATTATTGAAGATTAAATTTGCTGAAACTCTCTAACAATGGCCTAATGATTTACAATGTTCTGAAAGAATCATGCACAAATACAGGAGTACTGTTTAAAGCCCAGGGTCCCTGCATTTATACAACTGACATTATACAAATCTGAATGGCCCTGGTCTAGAATCTTATCCTTTAGCTGGCTGACCAGAAAGTTGATTTGACTTAATCAGAGCCACAAAAGTACTATAGAAAGGCTGGGATAATTTGAAAATCAAAACATCATGTTGTTGCAACATACAAGACAAGGGACAAAGTGGGAGATAGACATACACTAATTCTAGGGGTTCTCAAAACAACTATCCAGTTTCAGAAAGGGAGGAGATTGAGAGGAAAACAACACAAATGAAATCAGATGCAGTATCAGAAGCACAGTTAAAATATTATTAAATATACTTGTTTTTTTTAATACCATATCTGGTTGTCTTGTCAAATATCTTGTAAGTCTCTATAAAATTCCATTAGAGAAAAGTCCATTACAGATGAGATGATAGCAATGAGACCCATGGTAAAAATGAGAGGTGGTGAGGAAATAAATCAAGTGTGGTGATGTCGTCTCCATCACGCAAGCTAATGAACTCAGGAGCCGTAGTTGAATATACACGACGTTTCTAAGAACTCATGAAAGAGTTTCCTATAAGCACGTGTGATTTATGTCATTTCCTTGATGAAACAGAGTAAAACCAACGAGCTTTAGTCACCCATCGCCTCCCTCCTCAGTCTTTTCATCTTCTCGTTGTTGTGCAAAGCATCAGTAGAATTGAAATGGTGGGATGGTGTGACTCCACATGTGAAAATTTATTCGTAGACCACAAGAAGGACATAGCTATGAATGTTGCTCCACAAAACCTGGTTCCTTCAACTCTGCATTGTCTTAGGCACCAATTAAACTCCATTTACTGAGATGTATGTGTAGCTAGAGGTTTTCCTGTGTTCCACCCAGTCTGCAGTTGCTCGGATGCAAATAAACACACAGAGGCTTATATTAATTAAAACTGCTCAGCCATTAGCTAAGGCCTACCACTGACTAGCTCTTACATTGAAACTCAGCCCATTTTTGTTCATCTGTATGTTGCCACGTGTTCCGTGGCTTTACCTGTGTGCCATTACATCCTGCTCCCTAGATGGTGGGCTGGTGTCTCCTGACTCAGCCTTCCTTTCCCAGAATTCTCCTTGTCTGTTTATCCCACCTATACTTCCTGCCTAGCTTTTTCATTGTTTTATTAAACCAGTGTACAAAAGCATTATCCCAGAGCATGTATGCAAACTTTTCAAAGAGCTTGAAGTGCATCCATGTTTACCCAAGGCTATCAGTGGCTAACCTCAGAACTCAGAAGCATCAGGTTGCAAGATTCTGGGCTGAGAAAAAGAAACATAAGTAAAATTATATATTCCAACTGACACCCCTTATGCAACACTTCCTTGTTAACCTGTAGAAATCCCAAAAGGAAAAAAAATGCTACTTTGTATTATTATAGATCTCTGGGGGAAACAGAAAAAAATGGTATCTTTAATACAAGAAAATGATGCCATACAAAGACTAATTAGGAAATAAATATACTTACAAATAAAAACCATAACTCTCAGAATGAAAATAATAGTAACAATGTAACCACATAGAATAAAAATAATTTTTTCCAAAGGAGAAGGAAAGGGAAGATTAAAATAAAAGAATATTTAATCAGAGTGCTGTCTGTTCCCAAGGAGCAAAAATATAAAACAAAAGGACAAGTAAATGAAATACCTAATCTGTGCAGAAGAAAGGGTCTCAACCATGATATCAACTAACAAACTCAGAATATACAAATTGCTCTCAACAGCCCATGGAATTTTCTCCACAATAAACCATATTTCATTACATGAAACAAATCTTTGCAAGTGTAAAAATATTAAAATAACTGCACGTATTCTCTTTAATCACAATGGAATAAAATTAGAAATCAGCTTCAGGAGACCTACAGAAAATGCAGCTCAGCAAATTGAACCATACCCTACTGCACAGTGAATGGGTCACCCACCAAATTTTAAGATCACTAGAATGAAAATGAAAACACATCACAACCTGAGAGATACAATGAAAAAATCTAGGAAGAGAGAACTTTACTTCAACAAATTCTGACATTACCCAAGATGCTCCAAATAAACAGTTATATAAAAACCTCAAGGTCTTAGTTGAACAGGAACAAGCCAAACTCTAAATCAGCAGGTAAAAATAAATCATAAGCAGCAAGGCAGAAATTAATGGGATTGAAAGAAAAGAACAATGCAAATAATCAATGAAACAAAGAGGCAGGTCATTGAAAACATAAAACAACTTGTCGTAAGTATAGACAAGCTAACCAAAAGAAAGAGAAAGAAGGCACAAGCTAATAAAATGAGAAATGAAAAGGGGGATTTTCAAACAGATGTCAAGAAATCCATATGCCTATTAGTGCATGCTTTACAAACCTACATTCCAAACAAAATTAGATAAAATCTAGGGGGGATGGATAAATTTCCAGACACATATGACCTACCAAAATTATACCAAATAATATAGACACCCTAAATAGACTGATAACAAGTTATGTGATGGAAGCAGAAATAAAATGCCCAGCAAGAAGAATCCGGGCCTTATCCTTGCAGGTGTATGTAGAATCAGAACATCATGTCATGTCAAGGAGGTCATGGCCTAGCAAAACTGCTCACTTCAGGACAATCAGGAAGCAGAGCATAAATGAAGAGTACTGAGTCAAAATCCCTTCCTGTGCAAACACTTTTATAGCCTCCTTTTTGCAACTAGTTCCCATCTCCTAGTTCTGACCTTTTCTAATAATATTATGAACTTATGGATCCATCAAAGGGTTAATCCACTAATGAAGTCAAAGCACTCATGATCCAGTCAGTTCCCCAATCCCATCTGCTGCTATCAGTTCTTCAATATATGAGCCTTCAGGGAGCATATCAGATTCAAAGCATCACTACAGGACAACATCCTTAATCTTAAAGGGTGGTGTAGAGAGATTTCAAGAATAGTGTTGTGCCTGTAACTCACATACAAATTACCTCCAAGGGAAAAGGAAGAAAATGTTCTAATACAAAAGACCCAACCTATGTGTGGTGGCTGGAATTAGAATGACCCCAAGGCTCATGTATTTGAATGCTGAGTCACCAGGAAGTGGGATTACTTGAAGGGATTAAAAGGATCAGGAAGTGTGGCCTTATTGGAGTAGGTGTGGCCTTGTTGGAGTAGGTGTGGCCTTGTTGGAGTAGGTGGGTCACTGGGGTAGGTTCTGAGGTTTCAAAATCCCTCCCTTCTTCCCTCCCTCTCTTCCCCCACCCCCTGCCTACAGATCATGATGTAGCTCCCAGCTTCTGTTCCATATCCTGCCTGTATGCCCTCATGGTCCCTGCCATGATGATAATGGACTAAACATCTGAAACTATTTAGCAAGCCCCCAACTAAATGCTTTCTTTCATAAGGGTTGCCTTGGTCATGGTGTCTCTTCACAGCAATAGAACAGTGACTACGAGCTTAGGTTTAAAATAAATGCCTATGGGTTTAGTTATATCATCAAACATTAAATCCATTGTCACATTCAAATGAAGTATCAATTTTGACTGTACACTGGATCTAATTGAAAAGATTATCCTGACTCTACACACACTGGTACTGTCAGGGGAATGTAAAGCTATGGAATACTTCTTTGCCTCTGCTATCCTCAAGTAGACTACCCTTCCAAAACAATCAAAAGTAACAATGACAAGGAAACCCCTCTTGCCTATTTGGATCTATACTTCATCTGTAATTCCTTTACATGTTCATGTTTCCAGTGTTTTCTTTTTCATTTTCCCCATGTTAAAAATTCCAGATGAACTTTTTTATTTTCAGGTGAAGTCTCATGTAGTTTAGGCTGGCTCCAAAATTGCCATATTGCTGAGTATGACCTTGAACTTCTGATCTATCTGCTTCTATATCCATGGAGGGCTGTATTTTGTTTATGTGGTACTGAGCCTGGAACCCAGGTCTGTGAGCATGCTAAGCAAACACCCTATCAAGTGAGCTACATGTTCCAGCACTACCAAAAAGTAATAGAGAAAGATGAATTTTTACATTTACATGACAAGTTTCCTAGGCTGTCAAACATACCCCCCATCCCCAATGTGGCTTAAAACCATAAAATACTGCTTTGGAAAATAGAATTCTGAAACTAAGGGGGTAGTAAGGAAGGTTCCTCTTTAGAGTTCTGAGGTTGAGTCTGTCTCATACCTCTCTATGGTGACAGGTGAAACCGTTGCATTTCCGTCCTTTGTAGGTGTGCTGATTCAATCTGCCTCCATCTTCATAATTTGTTCTTATGTCAGTATCTTCACAAGCCTCTTTTGTATATGGAAACCAGTCACGTTGGATTAGGGACCTTTCCTCTGACATGCCTTCCTTTTATACTTGCAACTATCCATTTCCAAAATGTCCTTTCTTGGGTACTAGGGTCTGGATTTCAAATGATTTTCATGGAGCACACATAATTCAATCTGTAATAGGAATCAATTTAATTTTTCTGAATAAATATTCAACTATAGAAGCTACACACAGACTTTTCTTTGTCGTACAGATTTAAATATTACTTCACAATTGGAGAATATCAAGGAGCACAATTGAACTACCATTGGGGGTGGAAAGAAAATATACATGTAGATGCATTCATATCTAAGCATCAATATGTTTTATGGTCATATTTAAAATTCATACTTAATTTCAAATATAATAAAAGCCAGTAGGGAAACTGGAATATATTAAAAAATGTTCCTTTAATTAATGACATATTTCATCATGACCCAGATGTGTAAATGAAGAGACTCTTTCTCAGTGACCTTCTCAGAATGAGTTCTGTTCCCCCTTGACTTACATCACCATTTTCAAAGAATGGAATGGTTCAATGAGCATTGAAGAAACAGAAGATAAATCTCTAGAGGCTAAAAAATAGGAATTAATATGAGAAGAAATATAAAATTCTGTACATTCTAAGTCAGCACTTAAAAAAATTGGCCTCTGTCTTAGTTAGGGTTACTATTGCTGTGATGCAGCACCATGGCTAACAGCAAGTTGTGGATGGAAGGGTTTATTTGGCTTGCACTTACATATCACTGTTCATCAACAAAGGATGTCAAGACAGGAACTCAAGTAGGGCAGGAACCTGGAGGCAGGTACTGACACAGAAACCATAAGGAGTGCTGCCTACTGGCTTACTCCCCATGGCTTGTTCATCCTGCTTTCTTGTAGCATCTAAGACCACAAGCCTGGCAATGGCACCACCTATAATGGGCTGGGCCCTCTGGTGTCAATTACTAATTAAGAAAGTACCCTTAAGGCCAAATGTTGTGGAGGTGTTTTCTCTATTGAAGTTCCCTCCTTTCAGATAACTCCAGCTTGTGTCAAATTAACACAAAACTAGCCAGCACAGTCTCTCAGTAAATCTGACTTTGTCAAAGAGAGGCAATCTATTTCTGTCAATCAAGTTAGAGAATCAGTGGGACCACTGTATTAGATTCGGGTAGTCTGAGAATCACTGTCCCCATCTTAGCAGATCCAGGAAGTTCAGAGTTAGTTACTATCTTATTGGAACTAGGATCTGAATTCCTCCTCTCAGGGTTCCTACTGCTCCAGTAAGTCAAAGATCAATTGGGGTGAAGGCAAAGAGCTAATTCTTCTTTGTGGACAAGAGCAGTGTGGTTGCCTGAGTGCTATGTTCTTAGCCATCTGTTTTTCTGACTCATCACACTCCCTCCCATGTGTACCCTACATCTAAATATGATAAGACAGGAATATTTGGGTTTTGTTGAACTGTTTGTAGAACTCATTATTATTATTAACCTGAAAGAAGCCCTCAAATTTTCTTCTTTATTTGGAAGAAATAGATAGATCCTGTATGGTATCCAGAACAGGAAAAAAATCAAATGGAATGTAGAAACTCATAGCTCAGAGAATATTCTAAAAAATTTAAATTATAGTGACCTAATATTTTAATGGTAAAATGATTGTCTTATTGTTTCATCAAAAGAAAACTTCCAAGTCTTCAAAAAGCTTCAGGATAATTTTAGGAGGTGCTTATTCAAATTTAACTAAAATAAATTTTCTGTGCTGTTATCATTAAACCTTGCAGGTTACATGTAATGATGGTACATTTAACACACTTGTAAATGACATCTGGGAGTTTTATCTTTAATTTATAAACCTTTTTTTAAATGGAGGAAAGTATTGGCTTATTTAAGGTGGATGTTACTACAGAGCCAGTTACCTGTCTTGTGTTAAGTGTGGCCAGATGAAGAAAGATATTAAATCTAACTAACAAAAACTACAGCTGACCTTAAACCAAGCTGGCAGCTGGGACCCCTTTGATAGAGATGGATTTGCTGTGGCAGGTTATCCCCCATCCCTTCTGACTGAGTCTTGAAGCAAGAATGCAGAACAAACTCCTTTAAACCCAAAGTGAAGGCATGGGTAAGGTTGTATCCCAGCAGAAGAATGCTTAATCAGCCCGTGAGAGCTTTAAAATGTCCCTTCCAATAAATATGGTATAAAGAGAGACAAAAATAGGACTTTAGATTGGAATATTGAATAGTCACTTGAAATTATATTTGTGTTCTATTTAATATGCATGAAGAAATATACGTGATTATGTATAAGAAGTCTATATTAAAAACATGGTTCTTAAAGTTAGATTATATAGAGAAAAATTTAAAAAATAAGAACAGATTAGAGACAAAAGTAGAGATGTAAAGAATGAGTAGGCAGATGGATTGCTGTCACTAAAGATCAATAGTGACATTATATGGGGGTGGGGGTGGTGATACATTATGTACCCTAATAAACTTGCCTGAGGATCAGAGAAGCAGAACAGCAAGCCACCAGTTCTTACATCTACAAAATCTTCAGCCTAAAGAAAGTGAGTTCCTGTTTCCTCATGCCTTATATACCTTTCTCTGCCCTACAGTATTACTTCCTGGGATTAAAGGCATGTGTGCTTCCTGAGCAAAGGCATGAGATCTTAAGTGCTGGGATTAAAAGTCACCACTGCCTGACCTCTATGTCTAATCGAGTGGCTGGTCCTGTCCTCTGATCTGCAGGCAAATTTATTAGGGTACACAATATATCACCACAGATGGGACTGTACATCTTGGTGGCAGTGTGCCTGCAGAAGTAATAATATTGCATGAAACTAAGATGCTTGTGTGCAAGAGGCCAGTGCAAAGGAAGCCAGGGAGCTCTGAGAGGAATAGGGCACGGGGTCAGCTCTAATAATTTATCTGTGCTGCAAGTTTGACAGAGGTCACTGTTGGGGAAATGGTCAAGGGTACACAGGGTCTTTCTGCACTGTCATTTTGCATCTGCTCAGGGCTGTACAATTATCACAATCACATTTTTATTAAAATTAGATTATTTCTTAAAATGTCAGATTAGCATGAATTAAATTATAATCACTTTCAAGATTACATGAATTTAAAATGTCCAAAGTTAAGTATTTTTAGATAATTATACCTGGTAATTATGACTTTTGTGCTAGGCAATTAATGAAGGCTTAAACAAGTGTGATCGCATTCCTTCCCTGAGAGATGTATATTTAATACCATGAAGGAAAAAAATCTTTAATGTACTTTTGATTTTTACAGTAATATTTCAACATAACAATGAATCTATTTTTAAGTAAGATTAATATTCTCCTGCATTATGAGTTTGTGAAGTTTCATGATACACAAAATGCAAACGTAAATACATGTATTTCTTATACTTTCATATTTACTGTAGCATATAGGATTACAGGGACTAGAGAGATGCCTCAGCAGCTAAGTGCACTTCACTTGCTGCTCTTGCTGAGAACCGGTGTTTGGTTCTCAGCTCCCACATCAGGCAGCTCAGGTGCTTGGTTCTCAGCTCCCACATCAGGCAGCTCACAGAATGCCTCTAACTCCAGCTCCAGGGGATCCAATGTCCTCGGCTGACCTCTGAGGGCACTTCAGTCACGTGCACATACCCATGTACAAACACACATGCACGAATGCGCGCGTGCGCACACACACACACACACACACACACACACACACTCTTAAAAATAAAATAAATCCTTGAAAAATGAGATGTGATAGCTCAGCTGACTGTATCCTACAATTTTGTTAAAATGTTTGTAAGTAAGATTTCTAGTTAGCTGGAAAGAGTAAATCTTAAAGTGACTTTTATATGATTTACACGCTTTGAACTCCTTGCTATATTTTATACTGGCAGCCTGGTCAGTCTCTAAGCTTTGAGTCACTAGACTCTCTCCACAAGAATTACAGTTTAGAGATTAAAAAAAAAATAGGTTCCCCACAATTAAAAGCAGAAGTATTGTGGTGCTTATGAGAGGAGGTCGATCAGAAGGTTAATTGTAGGGAAGTTTTATCTGAGAGAAACAAGTGTAATAATTGTTTTTTCATAGAACAGAAATCTTGTTTGTTGAACTTGCTCAGAGAAGCTCAGTAGACTCTTGAGATTAGAACTGTTCACATAATGGACTCTTCAGGTAATTTCAGCCAAAATAACTTTGCAAGAACAGTTTCCAGAACAAGATCCTACAACAAGTGTGAAGCTGCTTCCCTCCTGAGACACATCTATTGATCTGAAAGTGTATTCAGTGCCACTACCCCATCACAGGTGACTTCATAGATGATCCCCTGTGTAAGCCCTGGATGTTAGAATTGATTTTTGTATAGGTTCATGTGAGAATGACAATATAATATTCTGTAGCATGAATCTTAGAGAGTCTTATTAATAAAATCAAACCTAAGCCGGGTATTGGGGTGAATACTGGAAGGTCAGAGAGACAGAATAAGCCACAGCTATCTCACCTTGCCGGATCCTCAGCTGGTCTTGCTTCCTCAGACTGGAAGCCTCTATGTCCTCATATCCGAATGACTCTCAGCTGAACTGCTGCTAGAAGCCTGAATGCTTAACCAGGCCAAATGCTTCTCCAGGCCAAATGCTTCTCCAGGCCAAATGCTGCTAGTTTCTGGTCCTCACGCTTTATATACCTTTCTGCTTTCTACCACCACTCCCTGGGATTAAAGGTGTGGGTCACCATGCCTGGCCGTTTCCAATGTGGCCTTGAACTCACAGAGATCCAGAGGGATTTCTGTCTCTGGAATGCTAGGATTAAAGGCGTATGCTACCACTGCCTAACCTCTATGTTTAATATTGTGGCTGTCCTGTTCTCTGACCCCAGATAAGTTTATTAGCATACATAATATTTTTGGGGAACACAATACCCCCACAATATTCAATATTCATCTTCCCCACCAAGAAAGCATTTCTGTGTCTAGTGCTTCCTCTTGGATGTAGAACTATGTTCTTAATGTTCTTAACACTAAGTACAACAGGTCAAGTTTCTGGTCTCCTATGTAAGGAACATAAATGTTTAGACTATGCCCTAAAAGATAACCAAAATTTGAAAAAGCAACTCTTCTTTATGTTTTGTTTAACGTTTACTCATTTATTTATTTAATGTGTGTATTTGTATATACATGTGTGAACATGTTAATGCCATTAGGTACATGTATGTCACAACCAGCAGAAAAATTTCTAGAGTCAGC
Organism: Peromyscus melanophrys; assembly: GCA_902168415.1. Classification (NCBI taxonomy): domain Eukaryota; kingdom Metazoa; phylum Chordata; class Mammalia; order Rodentia; family Cricetidae; genus Peromyscus; species Peromyscus melanophrys. Next base: position 11,776 of record CABHPR010150712.1, on the reverse strand, counting down.
TGTCACCTTCCAACAAGTGGAGCCTGGGATTTGAACTGAGACCCTCAGGATTGGCCTCTGACCTCCACACATACACCATGGCTTACATACTTGCAAATACACACACACACACACACACACACATAATTAAAAATGTAATTTATAAGAACCTCTATTAAAGAAAATGATGAAAGGTCATCTTGTTGCTCTTATGCAGTCACTTTGATGCCCACTGTTATCTGAGTTACTCATTTGGACTTTGTGTTAGGCAATGTCTTTGGTTTCTCATTACTTTTTCTAGGCTAACGTGTTACGACTAAAAGTAAACTAGGAAGGTAAGCACTGATTTAACTTATCTGTCTACATCACAGTTTACTATTGAAGGAATTCAGGGAGAGAACTTGTGCAGGAACTGAAGCAGAAACCATGAGAAAAGGCTATTAATTGGCTCATTTGTGGGATCATGCTCAGCTAGTTTTCTTGTAAATATCACAAGATCACCTTCCTAAGGAACTGTACCCCCCATGGTGGGCTGGGACCTCATAAATAAATTAGCAATCAATAAAATGCCTCATGGACATGCTCACAGGCCAATCTTATCTTGGCAATTCCTCAATTGAGGTTCTCTCAGATTACTCTAGGCTGTGCCAGATTGACAGCTAAAGCTAACTATGACAGGTAGTGAGGTACCATCAAATTATAATAAACAGTTGTGATTCAAGAGTCACTGTGAATGTTTTCCTACAAATTAAGAACAACGACATAAAAAGAATTGCCTCTCAGCAGCAATAGAGACAAGTTTACTAGATATCAAAAGTAAGAAGCAAATATTTCTGTAAAGAAATTTTTTTCACCTGAATCATTAAAATATCGCCATCTCTTGGAATAATATTACAAAGGCCCAGAGAGCCACAGGACAATCATGACGTCATTTTTATTTAAACATTCTTTCAGTGCTATTATGCAAGTACGTTTATCTTTTTAACTATGTTTCTGTTTCCTTTTAACCCAGGAAATCCAGTGATGCACGAGTTATTTGCTCAAGTGGTCACTCAGAATTTAAAACTACACTGTATACACCGCACCTTCCATTCCCCCCAAATGTTGCCAACTAGTGGGGTGTCATGAAAAGGAATGAATGACTGATTTCCATTTTTCTTTCCACCTCTGCTTGTTAAGGTGAATTAAATACTAAATGGTTACTATGAATACTCAATCATTAAGAATTATAGAGTTATAGAAGATACTGTGTGAAGTTTATTGATTCTCTTCTTTTTTTTAAGTGAAATATTGCAAATGATGTGCTAGTGCAAGTATTTTAGATAAATTATATTCTTCCTAACATGCATACCTATTTTCAAACCCAATTATCCCATCACAAAAACTTCTGTAAATTTTGGTCTTGGTTTCCTATTGAGAGCTCAAAAATTTATAACAAATGTACTTACTTTAGACAGCTCATTGTCATTGAAATGGAAGATAGTTATTTTGAGTCTACAGAGGTCATTGTCATGTGGAAAAGCTCATAAATAATAGAGGAAATGTTTTTTGGCTGTCAGACTTGATTTCTTCATTTGTTGCACAGTGATAAATATATATTGGCCAGATAACATTTTCTGAATAAAGAGGATCATGAGAAGTCATCAAATAGCAAATCTTTCAATAAGGCAATTATAAGTAGGGTCCACTGAAGCATCCCTTTGTTTCCTTGGTGCAAATCTAGAGTGCTTTCTCATTGTAATCTAGAAGCAACGTGTACTCAAATGTGATATTTGTCTGTTGCAGGAGCTTTGTTTGTATTGTCTCTCCGAGACCACCAATAGTTAAACCTTGATTCAGAGAGTAGAGTCCATGTTTAGCTTGCCAGAGTGAACCATAGAGTTTCCTGGATGACAGAGGAAAATAGACTCATAGAGAAATAAGGAGGGGCTTAGAAAGATTCACGTGCCCTTTTGATCTCGGAAGGTGGAGAAGGGGGTCAGGTGATCATTTCTCAGTTGCTCCATGGATCTATCAGGTTTTTACCCTAATATCTGACTCCTGAGCTTTATTTTTTTAATAAAATAATAAAAGAAGCCACAATATTTGTCTACAGAACAAAGTAAACATGATCATGCCACCAGAAACTTCCTGGATTTCCTGTCAGAAGCCTCTGCCATTCTGCCAGGAATAAACTCATGTCTGCCATTTCCAACAAGGGCAGGGAAGAAAGTACCATGGCTGCAAGAGCAAGCATGGAAGAGGAGGAGAACTCCAAAGCACCAGGGAAGTCATCAAATGTTTAATGTAATGATAAAAAAAAATGACAAGGTAAAAATGTTTACTATTGAGACTGTAGATATGATTGACCAAAAATATGGGGGTGTGAGTTCAATTCCACAGCACCCAAGATATGTGAACTATCACACTTAAAATCCAAATGCTAGGGAGGAGGAGACACAGGATCTAAGATTTATTAACTAGTCTAGCTAGTCAAATTGGTCAGTCCCAGTTTCAGTAAGCGAACCCATCTCAAAAAAAAGGTAAAGAGTAATTAAGGAAGTCATCTGATATTGGTCTTTGGCTTCCACATGTATTCACACATATGTGCATACACACTTCCCCTCATGAATGTATATGTATAGGTACAAAAAGAAACTTATTTTTATACTGGAGTACTATAACAAACTAAAGAAAATGTTTAAATATAGCTATTTGAAAAAATATGTATTTATTATTTTTTATTATATGTATTTGTGGATGAATAAATTTATGTGCATCATGTATGTGCAGAAGCAGTGGAAGCCAGAAGAGGCTGCTGGATCCCCTGGAAGTGGAACTACTGGTGGTTGTAAGCTGTCTGTTGGGTGCTGGGAACCAAACTTGGATCCTCTGCTAAAGTAGTATGAGTTCTTAGTTCTTACCTGCTTACTACTGCCTCACACTGATAGCTTTTTCAGTCAATTGTTTTATTTATTCAAAAACCAATTCCAGAAAACTCTTCTATGCAACATGCTGCTTAAAGAATGTCAGGCAATTTTAAAAATCACAGAGGTCAACAGTGAAGGTACCAATCGTATTGCTCAGGGATAACTAGGACATGTTTAGAATGTGGCACTCTGAAAAAAACTGTGTCTATCTATATGGGGGATTTAGAGACAGGAGAGGGCACTTGCAATTGACAAGACACCATAGTGAAGCAAATCATTTGAGCCAAGGTGTTAAGCAGAAGTGAAACTAATCTCAGAGATTAAAGGGAGCAAAAATAAGCAATAAGAAGGTTAGATAAAACAGGGAGTTTAGAAATTTGAAGTCTGCTAAAGATATTGCAATTAATCTAGATATCTTGGGAAGAACAGTTTGTAAAGAGAATTATTTGTTGTACATTTAAAACTGAAGGCCCCTTCACACAAGTATTTAGAGTGCCAGGATTAGACTTCTTTTAGCCAGAGAATCCAACTACCTTAATGAATAAAGCTCTACTCATTCGGAAAAATAAATGTAGCTCTTAAAAGAAAGTATTTCCAAAATATTTACCATAATGTTAGCAATTATAATTATAATTATAATTATAATGATGAGCTGTAGAGGTTCCTGCTTGACATAAATGCAGCCATTTTGCAATGACACCACTTTGATTAGCCATATCCCAAACCCTATAGAATAAACTGTAGTGGGTAGCCATTCCAGCTTTGATCTGGAAGTTCAAACCCCCATTGAGGCTTCAGTAACGGTCACGCCTACAAGGCAGGGCCAAGAGAGGACCCTGAAGACCCAAAATCCGGATGCGCTAGCTCTCTTGGTTCCTGGACCCTAGACACTGGAGGTAGACCGAGGAGAGTTCTCCAGAGAACACCACCGAACTGCGCCACACCTTTCCCAGACCCTGCAACCTACCTATCCCTTCACTTGTAAGTTACCCTACAAATTAAACCTCCCATTTAACTATGTGGAGTGGCCTTAATAATTTCACCAATAATAAACAAAACCCTTAATATCATTAACAGCATTTCTCCCCTCCCCCTTTGGCAACTAGTGCCTGGACTATTTCCTAACCTATATTTCATATGTTAATACTATTCAAGAAAGCCTATTATGTTCTGATTGATCATGGCCTGTTTTTGTAACATTTGTCTTGTAAACCCTTTCCTTCCTTCCTGTCTCAGGGGATGAGGATCCTTTGCCCTTACTACCACAGGGGCTACACCTCTTGCTATCTGTTCATTATAGGTTGCTCTCTACCTTTCATTCTAGCTCCCACCACTTCCTCCTTTTAGCCAGTTCTAGTAAACCAGATTTCTTCCCCCAAAAGACAAAAACCACACAGCAATTGAGGTGTGCCATTCACACAATTCTGAATTCTTTGTATAACATGAAGGATTCAAACAGTCTATCTGTGTCATAACAACCCAATCCATAACCATCTCCTTTTGATTGGCGGTTTTGACTTAGTGAAGCCAATGTCCAATGGTTAGGAAACTCTGGGCATATTTTAGGGTTTCAGAGAGATTCTGAGGTATGGATAATGCAGTTATGATGCAAAATAGAACAAGCATAGTGAATATACACATGTAGTAAATCATATGTGCACACATATATGATGTGATGTAGGGGAGAATTTGCTGCTTTAATTCGTCTAGTGTCTAGTGAGATGTACCTTTTTGTAATTAAGGAATTTTTTTTATTCATTTTACATACCAACCACAGATCCCCCTCTCTTCCCTCTTCCCTCCCCTCCTGCTTTCCCCTCCCAACCCATCCCCCATTCCCTCCTCCAACAAGGTAAGGCCTCCCATGAGGCTTGGACCTACCTCTACTGAACGTACCAGGCTCTGCTGACTCCCCATGGGAGATGTAACTTTTTTAAAGAATAAAAACCAGTGCAAGTAACAAGAGGCTTAGGGAAAATGTTATGTTTTTGTTTGGAATTTTTAAACTTTGTGGCATGGGCAAGATCTATGAGGTCATTTTTTATACTCTGGAGCTTGGATGTAGGAAAATAAATGATGTTATAGAATTTAATTCTAATATCAAAGAGACAATAGTCATCATGATTCAATAAGGATTCTACCTGGTCTATATCAACAGAACCTAATGATATGAGCATCAACACAAGCATGGTGGATGCAAAGCTTCATTAAAAATTTAAAACCAAGGGTCACCTTGTACTTGAACCTGATTCAGATTATTCCTCATATGACAGAGTCTGATATATATTTTTATCACATTGTCACCTCTTCAGGGGCACAAGGACTGTATTTCTCACTGCTTTACTGGTGTTGGGGCATATTGGGCTCTGTTATGAGCAGTGAGTTCCAATGTATGCTACAAAAGGAGCTTTCTCCAGTCCATAGAATTTGATTCTGGAGATGGTAAGCCCTCATGGTGTTAATCAGCAAAAGAAGAAACAAAGTCAGCCAGTGAGCATCAGTTCACATGAGGAAAGAAATGCAACTCTAATATCCACCAGCTTTGGATACAACATGCCGTCCATTGTCTTTACCTCTCTTGCCACTGTGAGTAGATACTCGACAGGAAGTTATTTGAATGAGGGAAGAGTTTGTTTTGCCTCAGAGTCTGAGGACACACAGTTCACCATGGTGGGAAGACCTGGTGTCAGGCACCGGATGCTGCCTGCTCACAACTGAGTACATCAGGGTGTTGAGGAAGCATAATGTGGATTCTTAGTTGGCTTCCTTTAACCTTTTATTTAGGCTTGGTCTCCATTCCATGGCATAGATGTGGGATGAGTCTTCTTTCCTCACTTAAACATCTCTGGAACACATAACTCTGGCTCCAGCTACCTTGACTGTGAAGGTTAAAGGTGAACTATCTCCACTCCTGACAACAGAGAACTGAGGTAATGGAAGCACATTCATTTTACATATAATTTAGATATAATTATATTACATATTAGGAAAGGAACCCACTCTCTCTTAGATATATGATGGAGTGTGCATATTTACTCTTATTCTGCATGTCTATGTAGGAGACCTCTGACAAGGATGTAGGTACAAAACTCTCCTATTTTGAGAGTGGCCTACCTTGTCTTTCTCCCATTACTGCCCTTTAAGGCAGAACATTCCAGGCCTCAGCCTTGACTCTTGCAGTTACTTAATCTCTATATAATAATTTTTAAATTCTCTGAATCTTTCTAATATTTTTCTTGGATGTTTCTTTCTGGAAGCCCAACCCTCAAATCTCTGTATAGCATTTGTTATTCTCTTTGTGCTCCAATCCTTGTTTTATATTGGCGTACAAATACATCTGTGGTTTCTCCAGTGAAACACATCAGTAATTGACCTCAACAACTCACTGCAAAGTGAGAGATGTGATTACATCATGGGATTTATTACAGGATTCAATATTCTATATTTTACAAAATGCCTAAAAGAACCCCATAACCTAGTTACAGTCTACATTGCTGCACCATCATAATTTCATTCTCAGCCCTTTCCCCATGGGGAAGAACAATCTCACTCTGATATCACACAAAGCACGGTCACACCATGACACTGATCAGATTGTTTGCAATTATTTCCTTGACTGCCTTCCTACTAAATGGAAGAGGCAACTGTTTATTTATATTTGTACCAGCTACAGACTGAGATGTAGTAGAACTTGTTAGGTACTTAATAATTGTGTTGAATTAATTAATGAATTATTCATTCGCTCTTAGAGGCTGCTTACTGCTCTTGAGATAAATGAAAGTAATTTCAAGGTTTTCAGCCATCACGTCATGAATAAGCATCATCACATTATAATAGCTGTGTCACATTATTTACCTGGGTTGATTAAATAATTTTGTTAGAAGAGTCTTATTTGTTGTACTAAGCACACTGGAAATTTCCATGGTGTCATACAAGCACCTTCCTTCTGAAAGATGGTTTCTTCAAGGAGCAAAGGAAGCTTCAACACCGGGTCTAACTTCTTCAGAGCAGCTTGTCCTCTACTATGATGCTGGTCCTTGTGTAAAAACAAATACATAACTGACTTCTTCAGGGTTTATTGACAGTGAATAGATAAGGTGAGGAGAAAAAAGTTATCAGGAAAAAAATTAATGTAGCTTGAGATAGTGGTTTAGAGATGGGCAGGGAGACTCAGTCATCTATTCATCAAGGGGCTACCTACCTATAAGCCATTGTTCACAGATGTGTGTTGCTGCAAGGTGACAATGGGATATTCCTTGCCTACTCATCTACTGTCTACTCATGCATAGCCTACTATGCTATCGTGCTTATTGTAGCAAAAGTTTAAAAATTAGGAATTATCCTATTGTCCCTTTCTCCCTGGCATACCCATAATGGTTTGAGAGTCCTGCAGATATCGGTTCAAGTTCTCTCACAATAAAAGCTACCCATGTCAGTGACTTTTCTCTTGCTCCAGCCACAGACTTTACAAGAAGCAGTTTCTTGGAGCTCATAGTGTAAGGAGGACTGTAGTCCATCATGGCTGGGAAGATGGTGGCTAGAGTGTGTGTCAGCAGAGATGTAAGGCTGGCTGCTCACATCTGAGTGCCTCAGGAATGAGAGAAAGGAAATGTAATGTGTATATATATTATATATATATATAATATATATAATGTATATAACATATATGCTATTAAAAGTAGATCATTACAGTGTAAAACAGTTTACATGCAATAGTTAAATTTCATTTAGATATTTGTATGTTATAAAGTATTATAAAAATTAGGCACAATGCTGTATATGATGTCACAAATGTCTCTAAATATAGAATAAGTACTATAAATCTCATGAGAAACACTTTGGCTATGAAAAATTTATTTAGCAAAATATATAAAATTAAATTACAATCTATTATCAGTATAAAAGTTTACAAAAATAAAAATGTAATTAGTATCTGTAATAGAAAGGGGAAAGTAAGTAAATTCCAGTAGTCAAAAAACCACAAGGAGCAGTTTTATGGAGGGAGTGGAGTAGGTTGCATTCAAGGGAGGCTCCAGGACTGTAAGATGAATTTCTAAGGTCCTATTAATAAAAAACAAACCTGGAGCTAGGTATTGGGGTGAACACTGAATGATCAGAGAAACAGAACAGGCCACAGCTAACCTCACCTTGCCAATTCCTCAGCTGATCTTGTTTCCTCAGACTGAAAGCCTCTGAATCCTCACCCAAATGGATCTCAGCTGAACTGCTGCTAAAAGCTAAAAGCTTACAAAGGCTCTAGTTCCTAGTCCTCACGCCTTATATACCTTTCTGCTTCCTGCCATCACTTCCTAGGATTAAAGTGTGGCTTTGAACTCACAGAGATCCAGATAGATCTCTGCCTCCTGAATGCTAGGATTAAAGGAGTGTGCTACCACTGCCTAAACCTATATAAATCTATATAGTGGCTGTTCTGTTCTCTGACCCCCAGATAAGTTTATTGGGGTGCACAATATATCAACCACACAGGACCCTCCCAGGCCGCACCTTCTCCCTTCAACTGGCCTCAGCAGGAAGGTATGAGGGAAAATTGTCCAGTGTAGCCAGGTTAGCACCAAACTCTCTATGCAGCTAAGGTTGACTCTGAACTCTTGATCCTCCTGCCTCCTCCTTCAAGCACTGGCATTACAGACACGTATCACCCACTCACTCTGCAGTCCATTCCCGTGCTAGCTTACTACCTTGCATTTCTCTTTTGTTTCTGGTGCATCATGATCCTTATTTGTGAAGGGCTGTCATGTATGAGATTTTCACATATTATTTGTCACATGTGGGATGCTCTTGCTGCCTGCAATTGTCCAAATCTTTACTTTAGAGAACTTAAAACACTTTGTAAAATGTAAAAATCATGATGGAAAAGTGAGATCAATAAGTCTCTCTCTCTCTCTCTCTCTCTCTCTCTCTCTCTCTCTCTCTCTCTCTCTCACACACACACACACACACACACACACACACACACACACACAC